>JAVQKC010203313.1:0-23309 GCA_036025475.1 Philypnodon macrostomus | reverse complement strand
CAGTCACACCCGGTGGTGGTAAGCTACTTGTGTAGCCACAGCTGCCCTGGGGCACACTGACAGAGGGGGTGGCTGCCAGTCTGCGCCTACAGCCCCTCCAACCACCACCACATTCATTTATTCATTGGCAATGCGGGTTAAGTGTCTTGCCCAATGACAGCGTGTGCTTGGACGGGGACTCGAACCACTGACCCTCTGGTTGAAGGGAGAGCACTGCACCATATAGATAGTTAGATCGCCTTAGACAAATATAATAAACATGTATGCAAACTACCGACTTTACTGTGCAGGGTAATATTCACATGAGGCATTTGCAGTTGCTCCAGTGTCTTGCTTGTAGCATTAGGACAGGTTTTGAAAGAACTACAGATCACATTGAAGGCCTTACAGCAACACTAAAGTCAGGCTAGGTAGTCTTCGCATGAGTCCAGAGATACACAAGAGCAGAAGAGTTACCAGTTACCACGGAAACTAGAATAAAAACAGACTGAAGCTTTAAAAACCAAATACAAAATAGGCTCAGAGGTTGTACAGCTAACACAAGCCTGCATTATTACTGGCCACACTGAGGTTAGAGTTTTGAGTTTGCCCGGTATATGGAGGCACTGCAAATGCTATAAAGAGGTAGTAAGGTGAGCTTTGTTTCCAAATTACATGTGACTTTTAAATAAGAATGTAATATGGTCTAACACCGTTCTCTTCCTGGTTTACATGCTATCCGAGAGTGCCACAAAAATCTCTGCAACAGAATCTTTGCTTTTAGTTTGAAACACATTTGACTAACATGCCCTCAAGTCTATGTGGAGAGCCAAGCAGGTTTTCTATTTAGAGCCAAGTGTGACTCAGGTGGCTGTGAGATAAAGACTACACAATGGCTGACATACATTTTTTTTTCAAACTTTTTATAATACAAGGTGAGAATATAGCGGTACAAACATACTGGTGGCATGAGAAGCAGTGTTCATTTCAAATCTGATACCAAAATACACAATAATCAAGTAATGGCCAACGATAATGGTGAAACAACAATGGCAAACATCATATATAAGCAGTTAGGAGGGCAATGTAAAGGTAACTTCAACAATACACAGATACAGCACAGTTACATAAGTATGTTTTTTCTACAACATGTGAAATCCAGCATGACGTTTAGAGAATAAATAAGATCAACATCTACTCCCTCTTTCAATATTTCAATCAGTAGTGTTCATATCATATGGACATCTTAATGTGCACAAACTCCATCTCAGCTTCCTCCTGGTGGGACAGGCCCTGGGCACCTCAGACCCTCCTCTGCAATTTCAGTTGTCCAGCTTTTTGTAGTTCATTGTTGAACTATTGTTGCATGAAGCGTCTACGACTAAACAAACTGAAGTCTAGTGTTCGGTGGCAATAATTGCAAGTTTTGAGACCAGCAAAAGGGCATACCATTGTCACCCAATCATAGGCCTATTTAATGTCCTTTTTTATTAATGAACATTGGCATTGATACAGTAAAAATGTTGGTGAAAAGAATCAATTAATGCACTATAGCACACAGATTTGCAGATAATCCTAACTTCATATTTATCCCAATACAATCTTTTATCACATTTCCTACCTCTATGTGACATTAGGTGCCAGTATTTGTGTGCTTTTGGGAAGAAGTACAATTTGCATTTTTCTAACTGTGTAGCATTTCATTATTGTTTTGTCATATGACAGATCTTATGAACGCACTGTCAAGGCTGTGGAAACAGTAGTTTGTTTCACACTCCTGCTTCTTGTGAATACGAGAAATGGCCTGTGTCTTGCTTTTCTCCTCACCCTCCCCGTCAAGAGGCAAAACCTGGGTCTAGAGCACCTATCCAGCAGGAGTTCTGGACTAGCATACCAGTGGAGAAATTCCCAGATAAGTAATACTCTTAGCCTTGGGGCTTCAAGCATCAGCGCACTAACCACTCCTCACGACTACGTCATGGGCTCAGAGGCGCACAGCCACTTCCACAAAAGGAATTCCTTCTTACCGCCTGCATGGAAGTATGAGAGCACTGAGTCTGTGTGAGGAGGAGAGGAGCTGGGAATGAAATAAAGTCAATCTGTAGAAGGGGACTGGGGAATGTGGGGAAACAACAGAACTACTATAGGTGCTTGGACATATGATACATGAGACTGGTGAGCTCCTTAAATACACTGCTGGTGGTTTCATCTGTTTGTTTACATGAGTATCGAGACTAATTCCTATGCATATAAAACCTCTACATGTAACGCCATCTTAGATTTGCATTGTCCTATGTCATAAGGCCCTCTCTACTGATCACAGCCACAAACGTGCTTGAATGAAACAAAATACAACTCTGGGTATGTTTTTGACAATCATCAAAAGCAAATGACATGGTACTAGTTCCCTTTTAAAAACTCATAGGGGTGACTTTTGTTATCATGCACAGTGTTCAATGGCTGGAGTGTGTTTATGTCTGGGACAAAGAGCTGCCGGCTCCTGTGCATTTGGCAGGGTTCAGGAGGCCAGAGGGTAAGAGCAGGGGGAGGGTTTGAGAGTGCTGCGGGGCGACCAGCTGGGTCCCTCCGCTCAGTCAGACGAAACATACACACACGCGCACACACACACTGTAGCCGTGGCTGCTACCGAGCACAACCATATATGGCCCTGGGATTCCCAAAGAAAAAAGGAGATAGGAAAAATGCTGGACACATTCTGACTGTACATTTGACATGGGCTTTTACATCGCGGTCAAAACAGTAGGCATCGTTTTCAGGTGTGGTCTAAGGAGTACAAGGAAAGATGGGAACTATACTTAGACTGATAGCCGATTGGTGCAGAATAAGGCCTCTGTTGATATTTCCATTAAAAAGTATCATAATATATACATATTTCCAGATTGGATCATAATAAACATATTGTGAATTTTGCATCACTGACCAGTGAACAATAGACAATTTGATGTCCTTTATAACAGCACTAATATCTCCTGGCGAATAAGAGTTCTAATAAAATGTAATTTTGTGTTTACGTTTCATTAGTTGGACAGCACACAAATGTTTGTATATGTAGTTAAAAGGTATACATAGACTAGCCAATGAGCCAATGAAAGAAGCAGACTCACTTGTGGAGCCTCAAAGAGGAAATGAGAAAAATAAACAGTCACTTCCTGTTCCTCTCTGGACCCAAATCTCCAACACCCTGATCCCTCCTATCATCACCACATCAGAGAACATAAGACATGCAACCATTTATATTTAGATATAATCATAGTAATCTGTCTCTGACCTTTTATATTCATTAATAAACCATTCACCTGAGAGTCCGCACCAAGGCCCAGACTTTGAACTTCTAGATTCTTCCAGTCTCTTTATTTGGTCCGTAAACCTTTGCGTTCATGCCACCATTTTAAAAGTGCTCACTGCTGTCGCCGTGACAACGGGGGGTGTCACAGGAAGATGCATTGTTTTGGCATTTCATGTGGATAAATACTTTGACTTTAGCGACTTGTTTTACAGTAAAAACGGACAGATATAAACACAGAACTAGCGTAGATTTGTAATAATGATATAAAGTGAATATAGACAGGATAATGCATTGTTAAGGAGCTGTTCATTTCATAAACTGAATTGCTGACTTTGAACCATCCTGAGAACTGTTTCACTCTGCTTTCTTAAGTTTGTGCTTCTTTGTGTCTGTAAACATTTGGTCCTAAAGTTCAAACTATTGCTTTCAAACTAGCGCAAACCTGACTTTGGAGTGGACTGAGTCTGACACGTTTGGTCTGAATCATGGTCCGCTGACGCTTTCACACTTGATTCTTTGGTGGTCCGGACCAGACTGGAAAGTTCGAAAGGACCAAATAGTGCAGTGTGAATGCACCCTTAAGATTCTTATTAGGGCTGCTCTATGCGTTACAAATTTATCATTATCGCAATATTAGCAAACACATTATCTCTATCGCAAACACCATGGTCATTAATCTGTGAATTATAGTCATGATTTCCTTAATTCGGTCCTACTTTGACCTCGTTTTTGTCCACGTTTAATCATAAGTTTTGATTTGAAGCAATTGTAACTAATAAAAAGAACTTTGTTTAATGAAACTTGCATTCAAATAATGGAATTGTTATTGAATATCAAAAGCTTTTCACATATGTACAGGCTAGTTCTAACCAGCTTACATTAGCATTAGTGAGAGCATAGTGTTATGTTGAAAGGTGATGTGTAGCAGCCTGAGGGGGTCAGATCATCATTTATTTATGACCTAATTCTTATCTACGCACCAGTGAATCCAGTGACCTGACAACACTTGATTCATAAAAATAGAATAAAAACCTGTGTGTCATTATAAGTAGACGCACTCTACTGGCGGGACGTGACAAACACGCCGACGGGCCTGGGCGACGGGCCTGGGCGACGGGCCTGGGCGACGGGCAGGATGAGGTGAATGACGCATTTTGTGACTGGAGCAGTGTTTTTGTGTGACTTGAAAATCCGAACAGGGATCACCCTTTCGAGACTGGCCCACATATCACATAAAACACCAAACAAAAAATAGAGATCATAGAAACACAAACATGATGAGATTAACAATAGGACTGGCTAAGGAGGATCTTAACTATATTATTCATGTCGACCTGGTTTAGTCCTTGCCCCCCTCACAACCCCCCTCGTCCCCTGTAGTTCTGGTAAGTCTTGCTATGTTTTAGTGCTAGATTGTGTTGACTTTTTGAGTTATTCCGTTCACAGGACAGTAATTAATTACTTAGTTAATATTCATCGTAGAAGTACCTAAATCGGTGTCTTTATTATATATACCAGTGTGCAAAAGTTGGTTAGTTATTGCGTTCACATGTAGGATCTGCGGATGCAGACCAACGTGATTCCATAATATCGTTGTTTCGCCAATATAATAAAGGCATGCCAAACAAGTCATATTATCGGTGCGCTGTAAAAATGTGGGTTAAAAGCTCCTGTATACCTTGTTATGATGACTATCTTATCTGAACCTGGTTGTATCATCACAATCACAAAAAGACAACCCCTTGTACTTGCTGATAGGTATAACACAACCTTAATACAATAATTACAACATCTCAATGAATATCCTATGAGACACAGACAGAAAATTTTAACAATGCACTTGTCTATCAAGAGATAGGTCTGCCAGGCTGCCAGCACAGACAAGTTGGAAGGTTGGTCTCTTGAGCTCTAATACAACTGACTGGCCATTGTCCATATACCCAACTTAAGGGTAATTGATGCTGGGATATGCTCCAGCCACATGCAACCCCCCCCCCCAAAAAAATAGTGTTCACAATAAAGATTAAGAATTTCATTATCTATTTTAGTCTGAAAATCTGAATTCTTTATGTTGAAGTTATAGTATACATATCAAATGTTATGAAGCATTAACAGTAAAATATTGACATTTTAACTACTAAAAGGTCAAGTAAAGGAAGTCACCTTAGGCGGAGTGTTAAATAGGGATGGGACATGACCATTTTACTTTTATTGAAAATAATTCATATTGCATTTTTACATACCGGTACGTGCAAATCTTATTAAATATTGTTTGTACATCTTGAATGTGGATTATTACAACAGAATAAGATACATGTATCCAAATTGGTAAAAAAACAAAAAACTAAAACTTTGCATTTAAAAATGTTATTTTTCCCGTTTAATATGGTTTAATTACTTAAAAATAGGATGAAGTTGCATGCCCTCTGTAAGCCTATAGTTACAGTTTGTAGTAGGGATGCACCGACACCACATTTTTGCAAACCGAGTACAGGTACGAGTACTTGCACATGAGTACTCGCCAATACTGATAACGAGTACTTATAATAATATTACAAATACTATTTATTTTTTCCTCTTATGAACATTAATACTAGGCTATATAAGAGAAAGAACTAGTTTGAATGAATAAAACTTTAAACTGTATATGCCCACTAGTGCCCCACTTGTGCCAGCTACACACCGCCCCTGCATTAGCGCACATGAGTCCAGACTAGAGCCACACATTCTTTGAGCCTCACAGTCATTTTACTGGGAAATTCGAAAAATGACTACAAAACCTTTAGACAGGACATCTGAACAAAGTTTTGTGATGTTTTTATGACAACGGTGCAAATATTTAGTCAGAGGAAGTTTGCTAAGCGCCATCTCATAGAACGACCGCATTATTTCAATAAGATATTCACCTCTATATCTCTGCAAATTTTAGACAGATTTTTGTCAAATAAAAACTGATTTGAAGATTGCGGACTGTAGAACGCTTTTATGCACAAGAACTGCCCGTACTGTTCATAATTTGTTCATCTATGTGATTCTCCTTGCCCAGGTCTGTTGCAAAGGGAGCCCGGCAGCCAGCAAGTAGGCTACTCTTTCCCAAAGCGCACAAGCAGTGAGATTGTCGGGAGCAGTATATTTCCAAGGTTCTCTTCTGCTCATTTCTTTTTACTTTTGTCATTATCATTCTTTCTGAATTAGTCCCACACAGCTGACCTAGCTCCAGCTATTAAGAGTACGAGTACTTTACAGGGACGAGGTATCGGTATCAGTGCATCCCTGGATTAAGGTAGTAAAAAATATAAGAAATCAGCATTTGAGCAGCGATGTGGATGAGGACACCACTAACAGCAGTCTTTTCCAGGTGTTTAGGTGTTTTTGGTTCAAAACATCTTTTAAAAACACTGCATGAGGCGAGTTACTGCTGCCAACAAACAACAGTGAGGCCGCCTTGAGAAGACCTGGGTTAAGTGGAAGGCAGACACTATGTGCCACGGGGTGGGAAATAACGAGCTGAAGTCATCCCACAAGCATTTCACAGCACCTTCATACTATGCACTGTAGGAGCCACACCAAAGGCAAGTGCTGGCCATTACCTTATGGGGCACCTGGATAGATTCTTCACTTCTTATTGATGCAGTAAATAAACAATGATTAAGCGGGAAAAAAAAACACCAACAGACATTTACATCACCACAAGAGTAATGATCTAGTAAGGTTTATGTTTCGAGTGTGTGCCAAATGATCTGATGATCTCACTTTAGGATTTAGAATATGGTCTAGTCTGCGTTCTGTAGTTAATTATAAGACTATACATAGCAGTAAGTTTATTCGACTGAGGAATTCTCCTTACGACCCAGGGTGAACCAGTTCTAACCTGCTCTAACATTTCAAATGGCCCTGAACCCCAGATAGCACTGTGTCACTTTTTTATGCCTTCTGCCATGTCAGAGCATTGCTGCAACAGGATCATCATTGTAACATAGGTAGAAAAGGGCATTTTGTACTAAACAATCACAATAACAAAATCCTGGTTTCTTTTGTTTTTACAAAACACAATTAAGTTTGATTATGAAAAAGCTTACACTCTACAGTCTCAAAGCAACATGTCATAATCAGCACTGATCTGGCATGTTGCACAGCAAAGTGCGAAAACAGCACAGAACCTCCTTCTACTGATTATGGGTTTGGTGGAGACTGAATGAAAACAGTGAGCGAAGCCAGCCTAACAAAGACAGACCTGCCAATTATACACAGGTAAAATGTGCACACTTCCATTCCACCATTAACCCTCAGGCATCAACTACTGTACTGACAGTACTGTACTGAAGCTATCATATAGTGTGTGCTTGCTTGTACAATGGTAATGGGGAGCTACAATATTATTATAAAATGGATCTCAGTGTGAGGAGCATCAAACTTATGATTCATACACAAAACATTGTATGTTACAGATGGTCTTTAGCAGCAGCATTTAAGAACAATAAAAGACTCAAGACAATGAACAAACAATCTAATCCAGATTCATGAATTATTGAGCAGCATACTAATGTATGCTGTAATGCACCGTGTATGGAGAAACAAAGAAGCCTGAAGCATTGAAGCCTTAAAAAAGAAACAAAAAGCACCAAGAATTAACATTTTTCATTTATAAAAAAAAAAAGTTTACATATTTAAAAATGTAAATGCAGAAAACATTATATGGGAGCATCTACTAAATGTGTCCTCAACCCTCTTACAATTAAAAAAAGAGCAATGAAATATTTTACAGTTCAAGCATACCATCAAGCTTTTGTCAATAAATATGCCTTCTTTGTATGTAGCACAACATAGTGAAGATCATGTTGCCAAATTCGAGGTCTTTCTCAGAAGACAGTATTTAAAAGAATGTAAGACCTCTGTTTTAGGAAGGCACAATGTGTCAAAGGCGTTTCTTTTCTTTTCCATCACAATGACCAACTGCAGCCCGCCTGCACAGCTGAGAATCCTGTCTGTCTTGAGATGGAAGTGTACCATGTTGTTAATAAGGTTTATATTAGTACTTTAGAATAATTAATACAAGGTGACTCCATGTACCACCACGTGATCTGTAAGACTGCAACTGTTCCATTACAAAATTCAAAAAGTTGACAGTTTTCAGCTGCTCATCAATGCCAAAGACTGTTTCTCTTTTCAGTCTATTATGCAACTCCCACTCTGCACTATATACAAAATCCACCAACACTAGCAACCTTCTCCGAGTAGTTGTCATGGAGACGCTACAAGATAATAAGTTCTGTAAGCTTGGCCATAGAGATCAGTGGAGTCTATGACTGCAACATGAAAAGGTTCAGGTGTGAGTCACTAAGGAGATGTTCTGGTGAAAGCAGTGAGCCCGGTTACCTCCACACATTGTGTCTCAGTGGGCAACAGTCAGCTGGGTTGTGGCACTGTACGGTGGGAGGCCAGTTACTGAGAGAATGACTGAAGGGGAGGGGTTTAGGTGACAGCTGAGGAATGTCTGCTCTGCTCTCTCTTTGCCATGGTTTCTAACGACTGTCATGTGAGGAATGCACGGGCTAGGACGACAGGATCTGGAATGTTACCCTCTGAGACGAGTTTAGCCACCGGGATCTCCACTTGTCTAGTACTGAAGCTTTAGAGGTTTGTACAACCTCACTACTGTCCACCATTATCCCTACACATTTTGTATACGTAAGCCAATTGAATTAAGAAAACACAATGAGTCACATGGGTGCCTGATTGTAAGCATTTGTCCAGTGTATGTTAACAAAATGTAAAATCACTAGTCTGAGAACGATAAATCATTTTTAATGTGACACATAGTTGGTGATTCACATCCAAAGACAACCTCTAGCCTAAATGTGAGATTATGGCAGGCCAGCACTACAAAGCAGAGCTACAGACTCTGAGTCATACCCAAACATAGCATCATCCTCTTGAAACCCAGTTAAGAGAAGTTGTAGCAGTGGTATTAATAATGTGCACTGGTCAGCCACACTAGGCCAGAGATCACTGAGGACTAAGGACAAAGTACAAACATGACATATTCAACAATAATGCAAAGGACTAATGTAAAGCAGGTAAATCTAAAGCACACCTGAACTGAAAACAGAAAAACTAGCTTATATAATAATAAAGGTCATGTATGAAAATGTTCTTCTTCCTTAGATAATGGCACCAGATGAGTTTGCACTGTCAGTCAAACACATTCTGGATTTATTTAATTCAAAAGAACAAACAATATTTGATTTTAACATTAAGTAATTGTTACTTGTTAATGTTATGTGATGTATGTATAATGTGTACAGTATTGTGCTAAATGGTGAAGACCTATGGGGAGAACCAAAAAAGCTATTACACATGTGTAATAGCTTTTTTATCAGTGTATCAAAGCTGATTGATGTGCAGTAAGAAAGTTTACTAGACCCGACATGCTATCATGAGTAATGAGTTGACATCATTGAAGATATAGTCAAACTCTTGACTTTGATAATTAAGTAAAGATTTTGTGATTATTATTCCATATATAACATTCAGTACTAACTAAATATTCATGGTCTTTTCAATACAACTTGTACTGTTCTGAGCACATGACATCCACAAATTACAAAATAATGTCTGACACAGAAAAGTATCATAATTGATTGATTGATTCTTAAATGTAATTGTAGGATAATGTAAAATGCTAAACCCAAGAACCACTGAAATAACGCTACATTGATAATTAGATACAAGAATCCTGTTGTTTACAATCAGAAATCTTTTACTGCCAAATGACTGAACAGGTTCACTATAGGAAATTGCTGCAATACTTGGTGCTTACATACTTAAGTCTAAACATACAATTATACAGAATTATATAAAACTCTACACTATAACACAATGCTGGGTTTCTATTACTTTACACACTCAGTATAGATAATGGCATATAAGACTAGAGATTCCGTATTGTGTGTATTTGGTATAGAGAACATAGCCTGCCGTGTAAAAATGTACTGCCATCTTTACATACTACAGAAATGAAGGGCCAACCAAACTTAGCTCCCGTCGTTAGCTAGTATGCTACAGCAGACAATCCAGTCAATTTACAAACCCGTTGGTGTCTACACCTGTAAATAATCTATCTAGAGTCTGAAAATTCTGAAAGTTCGGTACACCCTGTATATATCGCTTTACGCGAATTAATAAGACTGAAAACTTTTGTGTTTGCGCACAAATCTCCAAATAAGCTAACTAGACGTAGCTTAGCTTGCTAGCAACTTTAGCTCATACAGTATATCATGTAGCCAACACGTAAGAACTGCTGCAGTGTGTTGTCGTGGTTTTCGTGGACAGCCTTCCTAATGAATTCATACATTCAAATTACATCGGGCTGAAACACAACACACTGAATAAATATGACATGTGCATAGCATTAGCACGTAACCGAGACACGGTTCTGCTTCCTCTCAGAGAGAAGTCAGAGGATTTATCATCACCTCGATAGCCAGGTTGTAGCCATGATTGGAACAGTTTTCTCGAGTAACTAAAATACTGTCAATATATGCTACGTTGGGATGATTTCCCCCACACAGTTTATCCACGCTTTAAACATAACATCAATTTGATCTTTTCTGTGGTGATAAATGTTCATCTGACTGTAATTTACAGCATTACTGGGCAGCAGAACTGCAGCAAATACAGCATATAGACTGGCATTTAGCTGTGGCTATGGAGCCAGGCTAGTACTGAGACAAGAAGTACTCAGGAAGGCAGAGTGCCTTATTTTCTCGTTTGGGCTCCGTTTTACCAATAAGGACACATGTGTTTACACCGGAAACTTTAGAAATTCGATTTAACATGATCATTTCGATGATGTTAGTGTTATAACTCGCAAAGTACGGGTTTGCTCAGTAGGTAAACAACAGGATGAGAATGGCTTCCATTTGACAGGTGTTCCAGGACAATCAGACATTTGTGTTGTGTGGTGCAGGCGGCGTCGACTGACTTTCACATCTAATAAAGCCTAATACAAACCTGGTGGAGAGCCGTGAGACCGTCTACATTGGCGTAGTTTATGTCAGCGCCCCGGTCCAGCAGACGGAGTACCTCCTCGGTATCGCCGCTTGAGCAGGCGGCCAGGAACACGGCGCCATCATCGAACTTCACCTTCGTCTTCTTCTTTTTCAGAATTGGAGGCTCCAAATCCGTCTCCGAGCCTAACCATCGCTTTAACTGCTCATTCCTCTTCTGCTTAGCGTCCGCCATCTTCATCCCCTCCTGTCTCGGGGTTCTTATCTTTCTCCGAGAGAGGATATACTTTATAGTGGCACTATCCCACAGCGCACTGGGGCGTGGGAAGGGAGGGCAGGCAGGCGAGGAGGGGGTGACTGCGAGTGAGAGGCACAGGCGTCTGGATAGTTTCTGCAAAATCTCGCGATAACTGCCACATAGGAGCTGCAGTATAACGTCATCATCAGCAGATTATGAGGAGAGTGAGAGCAGGGCAATCCCTTTTACACTCTGAGCACCAAATAAGACAAGAGCACTAGAAAATATTACATAACAGCTAACTTATGGGTAGTTTACAGGGAGAAGGAGAGTAGCAAGCCCCCATCTCAAAAAGGCTTTAACAGAACATTATAGTTATTAAGACACTGCTGCCATGTTAATGTTAAACCCGTTTTATATATATATATATATGTGTGTGTGTGTGTGTGTTACTAACTAAAAATCTCAAAATAGATGTCCCATTTGTCTTTACAATATTACTTCGTTAAACAATGTATACAAAAATTTGGATTATGCTATTTATTAATTTTATGAGTCACAAGGAACATCAAATGCACCAGTGTCAGCAAGTTGTGTGGTCTGAGCTGTGCCAATATCAGGAGTGATGGGGGAAATGTGATGTGTAAGCTGCTGTTCAGTTGAGAGGATTGACCTTGGAGTATTCCTTGAACATGTACCTTTAGTAAAGTAAAATAAAAAATACATAAAAAATAAAATTATAAGTTAAGAAATAGCTTCATAAAAGTACTATTTGTATATAATAATATATATAAGCCTATTATAATTATAATATAAAATTGATTATTATATAAAAACTGTAAATATAGTGAGAAACAACAACAAACAAAAACACATTAGACATGTAATAGCAATTAACCAAAGCAAATGAAAGCCTATTTGTGCAGGATGAGCTCATTAGTGGTGGTTTCTCTGAAAAGCAGCTACAGGCAAAGTAAGGAGACCTTGGTCACATCTGAGAGGAGCCAGATACTGCTCTCCCAAGAGCCCCTGTCACCCACTGTATGTTGTTGGTGCCAGTGATAGTGACACACTCATCTTCTCTTCAGCCCATATCTGCATCAGAGCTATCTAGAAGACAGAAATAGCATACTTTGATGTTAAACATCTACATTTGAAATACAAGCAGTGGTCTTTTTAATATTTTTGAAAATATATAAGTCAGAGGAAAACGCAAGGGGACACCATGCAAAAAGGTCATGGTGCAATTTGAGCTCAATCAAGTGTAAAAAAAATGCAATCAAGGATGCATCTGATTAATAATGCACAAACAAACAAGCAACTTGCATCTCGAAGGTGGTGGTGGCTTTATGGACGGCCGTGAGTTTTGATGAGGTGATCTCGTATGTCCAGACAACAGCTGAGCTCTAACACTGGACAGAAATAGGCCAGCCACTTTTACTCAACAGGGACATTGCAGCTGCATCACTTACTTGATTGTTTTCTGCTGTGCCAAGCTATTATTCTAGTTCAATAACAATGGGTGCTTGATTGAGCTCACTGAATCCAAAAATATAATAGGTTAATGGTGTCAGGTTCAGGTATGTCTAAACACACATGTGTAGCAGACACTTATAATCATGGGAAGTATGTTTCTTTAAGACCAAATAAGTATAGCCCAATAAGACAAGGCTGTTTGAGTGACCTTGTTTCCTGGAGGAAAGTGGCTAATAATAGGCCAAATCTGGAGCTGTGCTGAAGTGTGATGAGTTAGGCCTAAAAGCTACAATTTATCATTTCATCTGAAAGAAGGTTATTAATAATGTTTGCAAAATTAAGTATTATAATCCAAGGGATTAATTGTGTTTTATTTATTATTTTTCTTTCTTGTTTGACTAACAGAGGAAGTACACCGAAACAAGACAATTCATGATTCAGAAATTTGAATGACCGCTGTAAACATTTACCTAATACTATATTGGTGAAACAAGAGTTTCCATATTATGGAATCATGACCGTTTGCGTACGCAGATCCACAACAACAACAAATTGCTGGATCAGTTTTAAAATTTATACACAGTTCCAGCGCATAAAGACGACAAACTGGGTCGATTTTTGTACTTCTACACTAAATAATAATGCCTTGAAACACTTTAATTGAGCCATTATACATGATCAACATAAACAAAATCTCATGAATTTTGGCAGCGATCTGGGCTAGTATATATTTAATGTACATAGGGAAATTACAGAGGTCAATTAAAGAATGCCTCAATAGTGCCCCATTTTTTTTTTTAACTCTGGACACAATTACTTTGTCCAAGAGCTATACAACTTGGTACAGTGATTCTCCACATTGTACCCAACATAAAATATAATTAAATGTAATAATTAAATAATAAATATTATTATGACCCCACCCTACAACAAACAGGAAGTTGGCCATTTTGGTATATTTCACAGCCTCTAACTTGCACAAACTTTGCCCGATTGACCTGAAACACCTAACCTCAATATACTTTTGCCATTGACCCCATGTAGGAATTGCTCATGTACAGACCAATCAGTACGTCAGTTTTTTCTTACTTTATATAGGCCTATTCTCAAGTTCAGTATATTGTTACACTCTGAAACTTATGAGCATTTAGAGTGGTACTGAGCACCAGCTAAACAGATGTCTAAACACAAACAAACAAGACATGGGGACCAGTCAGGAAGTCTCACCCAAGACAAACAATCAGATTTATTTTAAAGGCCCACGTGACATCATCATAACAACCAAGTGCACGACCAGCTCAGATGTCAATGTGTGGGCACGTATATGTCCATGAACATAAATATACTCAAGATGAAAGCAGATGGCTCTAAGACTAAAAAATTTCTCCCAGAATTTATTTATTTATTTATTTTGATGGTCTTTGTCCTCCTTGATAGTTGTTTGTTTGTTTCTGAAGTATTAATTGTTTACTAGTTGTAGTTCTGGTTAAATAAACGTGGTTCACTATTACCCACACTATACTTACACAAGATGTGTTCATGTCCTGTTGTTTGGCTCTTCCTTATTTTTACCCTGAAACAGCAAACATTTCTACTGTTCCTCTTTTACAGTATGCCGCAACTTATTTAAAAAAAAGATATGTTGAGGATATACTGGTTTTTATCAAAGGCTCATGAGAAAACCTTACTTGAGCTCTAAGTAATCATGTGTTTCTTTGATATGCATGGTGAATTTGGCCATAGTCTGGTTCTGTGCTGTATTGATGGTCTTCTCCACTGCACTAAGAGAGAATAGGGGGGAGGAAAGAGTCCATGACATCCTCTCTTCAGGCCTTTTATGGAGCTCTCCAGTGGAGGCCTCAAAGTACTGGCCCACTTTCCCATCAGTGCTTCCCATGCAGCACTGTGTCCTCTACCCAAGGGAACAGAGCTGCACATAGGGCTAATACATTACTGATATATGATACAACAAAAAATGTAATCATGGGTGGGGAAGAGTTCCCCAAAAAGTGAATAAGTGATAGGAATGCAAAATATTGTATATGGCAAATTTACTGTTATTGCAAAATGAGAAAATGCAATATCCATATTGTAAGAAATCAAATATGGTGTTCCATTTGACATACATTTTTTAAATAAAAGAAAAAATATATAGAGTACGGTATATTACAAAAAAAGGTTTAATTTTAGTCCTGGTTTAGTGCTGATGTTGGTGCCCAATTTTGACTAAATCCAGAGTAAATCCTGATTCTGCCTTGTATACTGTCACTCATATTATTATTGCAATTCTCAACATAATTTATTTCCTATACCATGTTTTTTTAAACTAGCAGTATGTATTTATGCTGTATATACAAAAGGCTTGGTGTTGGAACTCTGGAGCTGGTGCAATTTCCCCATTGTGGGACTTCTTAACATTGTCTAAAGTTGTGTATAAAAAAGTTACACATTTGAGGAATAAACCAGTTAAATCATTCAACTGTTATGTTCTCAGGGTCACACTTAATCATGTGGTGGACAACTCATAAGTATAGGCATAAACTAAAAAAAGAGGGACGCAGAGCGGATTATAGTAGCTGGCAGCGATCATAATTATCATTGTATTCCCAGATGTTGTCAAGGGTCAAATGCACTGGAGCTTGGTGTTCCAGATAGAATTGTGATGATAGAGGAGGAACAATTTAAAAATTTGTCAAGAAAACCAATTGAGATTATTCCTGATGTCATCCAGAGCCCAAGTATGCCACCGCTGCTGCGCCAGCATTAACTGTATGGATACGAGCAGAAAGGCAAACCAAGAAAAGCAAGGGTGCCATAATGGTTTGGTAAAAACAATGACTTTGATCCTATATGATTTATAGCTGTTTATGCACAAATGAAAATGTAAAACATACACAGATGAAGAGAAACGTTAGTACTTAAAAATGGGAATGAGATAGAACAGAGGAGCAGAGGCAGGGTGATGTAGCACATTGTGTGGGTGAGCTGAGTGCATGTGAAGGAGTGAGATTGATGGAGGGGAAGTACCAGTGCTATGTGTGACAGCAAAGACAAATCACAAGTAAAATGTTATGTTGGCAGGTTTGGCCCCGCTGTACTGCCAGATCAGCTAAGAATACATTTTATTCTTTATCATCATCCCTCATTAACACTAGTTATATGTAAAGCTATGTAAAGCTGTAATAATGTATGGGTTAGTTCAAGCTAAATATATAGCCTACTACACTGTAAAGGTCTATGCATTTTAGATACAAAAAAACCCACATATTTTATGATTTTTTCTATATTAACTTTTTCAACCAATGTGGCCTGAGTAATTGTCAGGTGTGTCATAAGAAATCTAATTTGACTTGATTTCCAAAATATCATTTTGCTGTAAATGTGCCTTTGTTGAGTGACAGGTGGGGAAATTGAATGATAATGGAAGGTAAGATGTAAGATTAAGTCTTGTGAAGAAGTGCAGAACTGAGTGTTTTGTTTTACCTTGCTGTTATTATCTTGATATTAATTCTTTATCATTTGAGGCCTGTTTATTCATCTTTGCTGATGTTTTGTAGTTATCAAGGACGCCAAGCTGTATTCATTTTATTTTAGAACGTATGCATTACCAGAAAAATCCAGTATATTTGAGATATTTTTAATTTGTGACTTTCAAGCAGGTACAAGTATACTTTAAATTCAGTACAAAACACAATGCAATATATGTTGCATAAGTGAGATCACAGAGTATAATCCAGTGGCCTCAACTTCAAGGCCAGATGGAAGTTGACAAAGCATGGGACAGCTGCATGGGCCGTTGCTATGTGGCAAATGTGTGCTGAAATAGCCAAATTAATGGAAGAGGCTCATGTACAACCCAGGGTTCAATATCAGGCTATATTTTAGTACTACAAGCTTTAATACTATAATGGCAGACATCAATATTTACTGCTGCCATGGCACACAGACAGACAAAAGGTGTGGTGGCAGTCATTTCTCTTGATCTGTAAAAGGCTACATGAAAGTACTGGGCAACCTTAAAAGTATTATATAAGATTCAAGGCAGGTGTTACAATAATTGCATATTTTAGCAGCATAGCATGTAGCATTTTTGAATTTGCTTTATTCTAATATGTACTGGATAATGACAAGGTAAAAGGAGCTATCTATGGCTCTATGCATAAGGATATATAAGGTAAAACCTGCTGCCTTGACTGATAGGTCTCTTGTCTTTGAGATACATGGGCCTCATAGCTGCTTCTCAGGGAAGACACTTTTCTGCTTGATGAGATCAAAAGAGTTTTCTCCGTTGCCATAGTAACCACACTTGTGTATACCTCACAAAACCTGTTAAACGCCTACTGGGTTTAACAGATCTTTTGCTGCTCAGGGAAACTTCAATTACCCGCAACACTTTTTTCAACCACTGCAAGGCCTATTATGGTCAAATGAGACGCTACAGCCAGCCAGGAACAGCATCTCCTCCCCTGTAAATCTGCTCAGAGCGCTGTGACAAGACAAGGTCGATGGGTCATGCCTTCAGGTGATGTGTTTCCATAAGACTGTGGAAAGGAAATGCACATATATGGTTTGGTCTTTATTTATTACCAACTGTTTAACTGGATGACTACAGGCTCTCCCCGTTCTGTGAGCTCTGCTAAAACATTAACGCTTGGTGTCTGTTTGTCTGAAAAAATCACATTAAAAAAGCCCATATCTTTCAGTGTTATAATTATGTCTACTTTATGTAAACAGAATGAGTTAGGATGTGATTGCCCTCAGCAAGTAAAAAGAACCCTTAATCAAAACAATAATATCAGATTGCTTAACTTCAAGTGTTCTGGATACTGTAAGATATTTTGATAGTTGGCGTCACAAAGGGGTTGAATGCTATAGTAGGTCTCAAGACAGAGTGAGAAATCAGTAATGGCTCAGAAGCTTTAACATGAGACAGTGACAGGGTTTTGGCAGTAATAACACAAACACACATTTATCTGAAGACTTATCATCCAGCAGGTCTCCACACAGTGCTTTCAGTATCTAAGGCGGAACTCTGCACGTTCAGTCCATGATAGTGTATGTTCTGCACATGTATCACAGGCTAAAAGGTTCCTCAGATTTGTCATACGTGAACTGAAAAGGGAAGGGCATAAAAAGAGGTCTATACAAGTGGATTCCATTCCTAGCCTAGCGAAATAACACTGAAACGATAAGAGGAAATGCTTACAATCAAAACCAAATCACATTTTTACTATATAAATGTAGACAACAAAAAGACAATTTGTACGACGTGTGGCTAACATTAGTTCTACTAGTAGTACTTTCTTTTGACCAGACTTAGTTCTGCTGACCTCTTGTGGCCAAAGCGGTTAAAATGGCAGTAAAGGAGCTTTGTGTTGGCACGTTAAGGTCACAGTTCCATTGGAATAAACTGGAATCCTAGTACAAAGCGTTACATTATGTACAGAACTATTCTCAATAAGAAAGGCTGTTTTGGTTATCCCAGATAATAAGAAACTATTACACAGAGCAGTTTATCAGTGCAGTCCTATATTCCCTTGGTTAATGAAATAAGCCAGATGTCTGTTCAAACATTGTTGAGATTATAAACACTGACCTTACAGCAGTAAATGTGAGGCATTGGTGGTAGGCACTGGCACACGTCTCAGGTCACTGTATACAGATTCCCCAGACCCAGAGATCAGTCTCCTGTTCTCTAACCAAAGACTGCCCAGTGTCCCTGGACCTGAAAATCAAAGACTATTGGCGTTAGTTTAACTAATTCTACTGGCACTGGGAGTGGTGTGATTTAAAATAATAATAATAATAATAATAATAATAATAATAATAATAATAATAATAATAATAATAATACAATAAAACTGTATTTGACTTACCCATAACTTCCCTATGGCCCTTTCAGCATGTAATTCTTTCTACATGGCACTGGGTGGCACTGTTTATTGGATATATAATATATAATATATAGAGTTAGACGGGCAAAACGTTAGAAAAGCATTAACTGCAAACTGTTGTGAACGTGTGTACTTTTAGATATTTTGGTATGTGGTATGCGTAGACTCTAAAAAAACAGCATTTCTAATAAATGGCGATTTGATATTTGGATTAACAGTACGAGTAACTGGTATGCACTTTTGAACATATCGACAAAAAAGACAGTTTGATTTTAAACGGACACTACTATCATGTTCCCCATTATGGACAATTTGTAAAATGGTGGTTGGCTGAATGAAATGTCGTAAATGTACCAGAAAGCGCATGTGCACTGTCGTAAAATTGCCCCTGATGTGCGGCGTGTGAAACCCCATCGGCCTCTCCGTACGGCACTCTAGCTGAAGACGGTATGTGTCCGCTCTGATCTGTGAATAAACATTAAAATAAACGTTGTCCCCGATTTGTATTTGAAGGATTTTGTCATATGTGTTTCAGAAACATGCCAGCTAAAGGTCCCCTGCAATCTGTCCAGGTATTTGGACGTAAAGTAAGTGAATCGACACAAGTATTTACACGTGTGATGTTGAAGCTATCGGCCCTAGCTATGCTGTGTTAGCAAGCTACTGGTGTGCCGCTGTCTGTTTTATATAAATGTATATATTGTCGATATTTAGTACTACTTAACGCATATCTGCTGAAAATATGAAGCTACTCTGACATTTACCAGTATGGTTCACGGCTGCTATATGCTTTAATTTACAAAATAAACTACGGTCTTGTCGTGGGATGCTTAACTAAGTACAATTTACATAAATGTCATCAATCAATAGCATAATTTATTTATGTTTTTCACGAATGTCTGTTTCAGAAAACCGCCACAGCAGTTGCTCACTGCAAGAGGGGAAATGGTTTAATCAAAGTGAACGGCAGACCTCTGGAGATAGTGGAACCTGCCACCCTCCAGTACAAGGTAGGCTCGCTTTATATTGTATTATGTACTGGAAACTCTGACTCGTTTATGCTCTCTAAATCCGCCTCTGAATATTGTGCTTGGATCAGGGATTGCAAAAGAAGCTCAATACAACATCTAAATTAAACTTAAGTCATCATCACGTTGTTGGTTTATGTGTGAGTGCACAGTTCATAGCTGTATATAAGCTGGGCATGGGTAATGGAGCAGTAGTTAAGGGTATTGCTGCCAATGTTATTAATGCTAGGGGTATTATTTTATAGATGTACCATTTATTACCCTTGACTTGAATGAAAACACATCACATTTAATCACAGATTATTTCTAAGGCTTCACAAACCGTCTGTATAAATGGCACACTTCATGTACAATATTTGTGCTTTCCTTTCTGATTATGAAGCAATATTTTGAGATTGTTAAAATGTTATTTACTTCTGCAGCTTCTTGAGCCTGTGCTGTTGCTTGGCAAGGAGCGTTTTGCTGGAGTGGACATCAGAGTTAGGGTTAAAGGGGGTGGACATGTCGCACAGGTCTACGGTGAGTAATATTCTTACCTTGTTTAAGTCAGAACGTTTTTGTGAAAATAACTTCAATATTTGTGCTCAACAGCCATTCGCCAGGCCATCTCCAAAGCCCTGGTCGCATACTACCAGAAGTGTAAGTACTAAATGTTAGCTTTATCGATAATGGACATGTTTGTATTACAGATGATATCAGACGATTAAACATTACCCCAGTTGAAACAAAAACAATATTCTTACAGTTGTGATTGCAGTTTAGTTTCTCTATATTGTAATTGTAAATAAATAAATAAAAATAAGCTAATTTTGTATTTGCAGATGTTGATGAGGCCTCAAAGAAGGAGATCAAAGACATTCTGATCCAGTATGACAGGACCTTGTTGGTTGCTGATCCTCGTCGCTGCGAGTCCAAGAAGTTTGGTGGACCTGGAGCCCGTGCCCGCTACCAGAAGTCCTACCGTTAAATGCTCTGTACATTTTCATAATAAATTGGAGGCTCCAACTGGGTTTTTTTGGGTTGTATTTACTTGAACTACACTTTATCTCACTTGGTAAACATAGCATAAGCATTACACATGGATACTGATGGATTTAAGTGATGGTGTGATTATATAATACTCCGGGTCCTATAGGCATCCTCATCAGTGAGTGAAGGCCTCTACATATTTGTGTTGGACAGGATTATTACTGTATCAGAAAATTAGACAAAAACATCAAAGTTAATTTGAGATGCATGATAAAGCAGCCCATTTGCCCCAGTTGAGACCACCAAAATCGCTTACAACTAGGGGGCGCTATCACACCACTTTTGTATGAATTGTAGCTGTAGTTATAGGCACGTTAACATACTGACTATATAAAGTACCAATAGTGTGTGACACAATTTTATGAGACCATTGATGATGATGATGGGCTTAAGCAAATCACAGATGAGCACACCATCAATTTTGTGGTGTTTTATGTAAACTACTTTTTTAAAACCATTTTAATATTAGGCCTAAATAATACATTTCATACTTAATAATCTCTGTGTTCTAGAAGTTTCATAGACTAAACAAAGTACTATTTATTTTGTTTCTGTATCCTGACATACAAGTGAGGCCCAGATGTTGCTGTCCTTGCTGTGGACGACTTCAGCAGACGGCAGCTCTAAGCTCTTGGAGGGGTTCAGGCCTGTTTACTGCACTCCAATAATCAACACCACAGGGAGCAGGTCTACTGTTCTTTTTCCCGATTACTGCCACACCTTTAAAATAGTAACACTGCACCTACAACATTAATGACATTTGCAAATATGTGTTATACTAGACAGAACGACAACACATGGTTAAATTAACTGGTGAACATGTGCAGACGATAGAAACAGAGAAGGCTGCACCTACTGTCCTAATGAACATATAAGGGTTTTATTTTTAGACAGTTGGCCTATAGTTTACTTACAGTTACTTATTAAGTAAATGTGTTTTATATTAGCCTATATGGTATGAGCTTCTTATAGTGCATATATGGTATGCTTTACTAGGACATGGTATTTGCAAGTCTTACTTTTTAAGCACCACCTAACCCCATTGTTCTGAGTGGAATTTAGATTGGGCATTTCTAAAGCATTGAAACCACTTTTATTGACAATTTAAACAATGACCGCATTTGTATTCAGTTTTAATAAAGAAATTATTATTCCTTAAAGGTGAAGTATTTATTCTTTTATGACTACAGACACAGCATTGATGCTAGCACCTGCCTTTCCTCTGTTAACACCTCTCCCTGGTCTGGTCTCACACCAACACCGTCACACCAACACTGAGGTGTTAACCCAGGATGCATTTTGTCATCACTTGCACTTCATCCCTTCCTCCCATCACTACGCATATACGTGCACACATGATGTGGCTGCCATATGCTTCCATAAACTATGAACACAACCATAAACCAGAAAATCAAGAAAAATATCAGAGCACCACAAAACAATTCAACAAATTCACTTCCTTTTTAGAAATCGTATCTCAAATGAAGGTAAAAAGAACAGAGGGCTCATTAATTAACCCTTGGGAGCAAACCACTCCTTGAAAAACGCATATCCATAAAGAAATATAGACTTTATTACTACTATATATATTTGAATAATCTTGGTGTCATTGTAACGGGATGTGTTATATGCATATGTGTTACTGATATAGAGAAGATGGCACACAGAAAAAACACACAATCTGTGCTATTTGAATATTTGTCATGTAAACAAACCCTATGTTATATTTTTACATCACTAATGGTCATCAGTAAATCTTAATCAATCAGTTTATGGCATTTTTTGAGTCATACATACATAATATTATTTGTATGTATGTTTTTTGTTATTATGTAGCTTCTGTCTGAGTTTTTAGGTGTTCACCTTTATTTCATTAATTCAGTTGTCTTTTGAGTTGTGTTTGGGGCAGATACACAAATAGTCTTGTAGCACTCAAGCTCCTGTTTAATTTGATGTGTAGCATAAGGTAGTATTCTGTGGTTAAGGTATTGTTTCACACCCTGTTTCATAAGGGAATTATAAGGATCTCATTTTATTGACCGCTCCTCTCTTGGTTGTCTTAATGTCTGCACTCAGCCAAATGCAATGTCTTCGCCAAGCTTCATTGACCAGAATGAGTAAACAACAATTGGCTGCCTTTGAATCAAGAGGAAACGCGGTTTAACCGTGACACACCACTGTTTGTCCCCAAGATTGATAATGAGCCACGGGTCACTGATGAAGATGCAATCAATTGATTCATAAGAAAAAGATAAATTATCTGTAGATTATTTTAATTTTAATTCTAATTCTAATTTTAATTTTAATTTTAATTTTAATTTTAATTTTAATTTTAATTTTAATTTTAAT
>JAVQKC010203311.1:0-14801 GCA_036025475.1 Philypnodon macrostomus | reverse complement strand
GTCATAATAATATTTTATGTTGGGTACACTGTGGAGAATCACTGTACCAAGTTTCATTGCTCTCTGCCAAAGTAAGTGTGTCCAGGGTCCCATAGGGGTCATAAACATGGGGGCACTATTCAGGCATTATTTATTTGACCTTTGTACATTAAATATACAATTGCCCGTGACAAAATTCATGTATTTTCTTTTTTTATGTTCAGCAGGATTAATGGCTCAATCAAAGTGCTCCAAGGCATTAATTAGTCAATTAATCATATATTATTCATCATAGAAGTACCAAACTCAGTCTAGTTCAGCATCTTTATGATAAGTACCTGTCCAAAGAATTAGGAAAAGATTGAACAAAAACCATTTGAGTTATTGCGTCAGAACTTTGTGGCATTCATTAATTAATTACTTAATTAATTATCATCATAGACGTACCAAAATCAATACAGTTTGGCATCTTTATGATGTACCTGTGTGAAAAAGTTTAAACTGATACAGCAATTAATGCTTGAGTTATCACATTCACACGTAGGATCTGCGGACGTGGACCGACGTGATTCCATATTATCGTTGTTTTGCCGATATAATAAGGTGCGATTGACACATCCTCCTATTTCTTCTCTTTTGTCATGTTTGGTCTTGTGGGGAGCTTAAGCCTACATCAGAAACTGTTGGAGGAGAAAGCCATGTGCTTCAAGACAATCTCCGGTAACATGCAGACTTCACACAGAGATACTGTATTATTGGCGGCTGGCCTGACCCACAACATCCTTGCTGTGCAGGGACTGTTTGTTTACAAGACCTCTATATGGCTTTGCTTTTCCAATTGATGAAACATACAAATATTGCAGTGTAAATACCATTTATTTATTTTATTTTATTCGGAAAGAGCTAAAGGTGAAAGTGCTTTTATTTACCCCTGAAAGTAGTTTCTTTAGTTTCATTTTTAGTTTTCATTTTTAGTGAATCCTCTCCAATTCCAGATGCAGATTTTGAAGTGTAGATTCCTATGATGTTGTTCTAGCCTACAGTTAAAAACCATCATCACTATTTGCTGAGAGTGTGAAAGCCTGACACTGATAAAAGTAACAATAAGGGGTTACTCCAGCAGCCAGCAGAGATGAATCTAGGTTAATTTATATTCCTCCAGTAGCCGGCAATTTGATTTGATCATAAAGGGCTCCTAAAATAAAAAAAGCCTATACCTCGAGGAAATAATAACCTTTAGAAGAGAGAGAAATTTATGTCACTGCTAACATCTCTGCCTCTTCATCTCCAGCTTATTAGAGCTCTTCATGAGAAACTAGAACTATGTAGAGAATATGATTTGAGCCACCTGACATTTTCACTATGCCTATGGATTTTGTACCATTCAACAGTAATAAAGGTACATTGCGTTTTGTACATTACGTTGTTAATAGGAGTTCAATAGGGGTTCTGTAAAAACTTTAATAAAATGGTAGTATATGTGCAATGGTTTCCACAAGAAAGGTGTCCAAACAATAACCAACATGCCAAGTGAAACCAGTTAGTAACTAGGCAGACAACATTTCGTAGGGGTAATTTTTACATTTGTATTAATATACCGGTAGTCAAGACCGGACTAGCCGAGACCAAGACTGAACCGAGGCCAAGTCAAGACCAAGACTGTTAAGGTTTGAGGCCAAGTCAAGACCAAGGGACATCGAAACCAGAGTTCCAAAACACAGATGAAAGCTAAATGAAAATATAATGGCACAAAATATAATATTTTATTTTAACTAATGTTTTACGGAAAGAAATTAATTGAAAAATATGCTTTGAACAATATTATAAATGTTATGGCGTGTTAAACTAACCCTCAATGGCCCATTGTAGCCATATGGATACAACATGTTCAACTTGAGTTAACTAAACCTGAACTAGTTTTTTTCTGCTCAAAACTGACATTTACAGATAATTTGAGTGTTATTGTTCAGTCTGGTACAGCTTTTGTCTGGTTAGATTTGTGATTAGCCCTTTTTATCTAACCTTGCGCTGCAAGCTGGATTCTCGTGAGATTTGCAGTTTTTCAAACTCATGAACATCCACCTTGTACTGCTCCCGCAGATCCGTCTGATTGTCCCCAGTGGTGGTGCGAACCAATCATGTATTGTCGTGAGTGGGCGGGCTTTAGGTATGCCGACAACAACAATCCTTTTAGCAAAGCTTATTAGCAACATGTGGAGGCTGAAAAACATAATGTATGCTGCTATAGTTTTACAAAAACTACAAATCACACAGAAATAATTTGTTACATTTATTTATTAGTTTAGCAGGTCCTTGTTTGTCCCTCCTCTTTTTGGACGGTCGTACGGGAGCAGTGCTACACTATCAATCTGGCTTTTGCCAGGTTACTTTTAATCTGGCCTCAAGCAAACCCTATTTGTGATTTTTTTCAATCAAGATCTTTGAAAATACAATCACTCTAGTATTTTTTCTGTGATTAGTGATACGTATAGACAATGTTTATCTAAAAAAATATATATTGACTTATCAATTTGGGATATAGCTATTTGTTATTATTTATAGCGTAGGACGTAGTGGTAGCAGAATTTCCCCATGCACCTTACATATCCTACAGATCCCATATATAAAATATACCTCATACCAGCTTCATTTGTAAAAATGACTTACAAACATAAAGTGTTTCATTCATTTTCAAATGTATAAAGCATTCTCACCTAATATGTAGGGGGTTTTGTTCATTAAAATTAAGAATAATCAATCAGAACACATTTATTTATGTTCAATAGCAGTAAATGGAAATACAAGTATCTTTTTTTCTATTTATAAAAACTGACTATGTGCGCTGCATGAGCCACAGCCATTACACTAATGCATGAATAGTAATATGGGGAGGACATCCAGATCAGTTATATTGACTTTGTGTGAGCCAGCGAACACTCTGGACAATGGCTGGTTAATCGCAGGGTTAACACTTTGAGACACACACTAATAGAAGCCATTCCAGTCAGGTTTAGAATTTAGATTTCATGGGGTCATAACTGTGGACAGTGGGAAAATGGAGAGCTGACCACTAACCTAGTGAAAAACCTCAGCATTCATTTCTAACACTAAACACATGTAGCACAAGCTTACAAACACAAGAAAACATACACTTACTCCTGTATACCTATAGATATACAATCAAAGACAAGGGGTATGCATGTTGGTACAGATCTTCAGATATCATTACCAGTCAACATCTATCTTTTTAAAAAACTTTTGGTTAAGTTTTGTAGGCTGACCTCAGCGTGGCTCGTGTGCAAGGATAAGTTGTGTAACATTAGTGTCAGTGAGCCAAAACAATGTGCGCTTGTGCAGACAACTGCATTCATTCACCAAGTGCTCTTTATTCAGTCTGGCCATGTTTTTGCTTGGGTATTAGCTTGCTTTGGTCAGAGGCCAGTCTATTGTCTGCAAGCTCTGCCCATCCTTGCATGATATGAATGAAGATTAGCATGGATTGTTTGAATAAACCAGCCAGGGTTCGATGTTAATGCCTCGCACCAGGAAATTATGTGAATGTCACTGCATGTATAAGTAAAATAAATGAGAAACACAATCTGCACGGAAGAGCTGAACAGTACACACTCAATGAATAAGACTTTGATTTAAGTCCAATGGCTTTGTTCATTTGGGCATGGCCAAATCAATACATCTACTTCCATTTATAGTCCATCTAAGCCCTGTGTTTTAGCCATTGCCTTCCTCTTTCATCCTCATCTTGTTTGTGCCATCCATCAAGGGTGATTCATGCGGGTCGCACCTCAAACAATGCCATTCTAATTTGTCATTTCTACATGCTTGGCACCCCTGCTCTTGATGGAGCGCGGGCAAGGTCATGGGATGCACCTGACCCCGCTGTAAAGCACAACAATGAGGGCAAAAAACACAAGACAAGAGCTACAGATTGAAATAGATCAGTCTTATTTTCTCCGAATAACATAGCATAGCATGAGGACATATACTGCTCTCTATACAGTGGATAGGTGGGTAGCGATGGCTAGAAATGGTAGAGCGGGTTGTCCACTAAATAGAAGGTTTGTAGTTCGATCACCTATCAGTTCATAGTGCCATTGTGCCTTTGGACAAGACAGATTACCTCTTTAAATTTGCCAGTATGTGCACGTAAAGTGACTAAATAACAAACTCAAGTGTATAGGTGTGCCATAAAAGTGACATATAGTAGAGCCTATCCATTATTATTCCTAATGTTAAAGCCTTTTCACCCTGGTGTTGCAGAGATAGTCATTAAGGTGTTAACGTGACATCACATGACCAATGGCGGTAGGTCTAATCAGCCGTGGGAGTTGTCTGTGAGGAAGTGCTCCTGCCTGCCCCCCCCCTTTACCCCTGACTCTAATTAAGACCACATATCGTAGATTTTGCTGAGGTCAGGGAGGGTTTTAATTTAAAAACCATTAAGACATTGTCGAGCCTTAGCACCCAGGGCAGATATAATTTTAATTAACTCTTATCTTTGGCCAATTTCTCCCAGCACTAGACATCATCATAATTCCTCAATAACAACATCTGAATAAACCAAACAACACTTGGGTGAATGTAGCCTGCTGCTCGTCTGGTAGAACAAGTATCGACCGGGGCGCTCGCTCATGTATGAAATATCCACTGACTTTGGAATTAGAAGCACTGGAATTAGCATTAGAGGCTCACTTCAAATGGTGAATTAGAAAATAAAACTGATAGCAAATGAAGTGCTCCAACTGCAATAGCTTCATTACCTGCAAATAATTAGTGGTGTTTTGTTTATAGAGACTAGAGGAACATCTTAGACCTGAGACCTCTCTTTGAAAACATTTCTACTGACTGCAGCACAAGTTTCACAAGTGCTTTACATGCACTATTCTAATGTGTTGTCAATTGTGTCTCAGGCTTAACAAAAGCCTTTAAAGCTGCAGTACCTACGTTTTTTTACTGTGTATTTGAGCAAAAATATTACACAGTCAGTAGTACAGCATACCAGAAGTCATATGAGAATTTTCTTTTTACTTTGAGACCCTCTGTAGGCTGTATTATATAGGGTTTTTGTTTTAGAACGCAGGGATGCTTGTTTTCAACCAATCATACACTTCGCTCTGATTGGTTGAAACATTGTTTACTTATCAAGAACTAGAATCTATCAGGAATCAAGCGAGTGAGCTGATATGTTGAAAATGTACAGCATATTTGGTGTTTGGTGGTGAGAGACCGTAATAAAGGGTATAAGGAGGGGAAGAAGACAGGGTAGCGCATCATTCAATCTTTCAAAATTTTTTCTGCACAAAGTCAGGTACTGCAACTTTAAGAAAACTACAGTATATTCAACTATCTGCATATGCTTGAGTCAATACTAAATATCAATAATAATAGCACTTTTCTTAAGCACTTTCATTTGCATTCACTCCAAAGTCATACACTGGTTACGGTAAGCTACTTCTGGAGCTACAGCTTAATTGAGGCAAACTGGCAACCATACAGCACCAGAGGCCGACTTCTACTAATCCATAGTCCACCAAACCCTATAGTGGCAATGGCAGAAGAATATAAATGAACAAATAACACTGAACTTTTGTCTGTCTTTGTCTGTCGTTTGTCTTACCTAAGTAAGTGTGTCACCTTCAACTGTTTATCCAGGGCCGAGTCACGGAGGCAACCGACTAAGCTGAGATGCCCAGATTTCCCTCTCCCCAGACACTTGGGCCAGCTTTTCAGGAGGAATACTGAGGCCACCTTGACTGGTTCCTCTTAAAGCGAAGGAGCAGCTGCTCTACTCCAACCTCCTCCCAAGTGAATGAGCTTCTCACCCTATCTCTAAGGGAGCACCCTTAGAGCCCTGCGGAGGAAACAAATTTCAGCCGCTTGTATTCCCGATCTTGTCCTTTCGGTCATTACCCAAAGTAAATCAAGAGCTTTGCTTTTCAGTTCAGCTCCTTCACCCCAACGGTCCGGTACACCGACCACATTACTGCAGAGGCTGCACCGATCCGCCTGTCAATCTCACAGTACATCCTTCCCTCACTCATGTTGCTGAGGCATGTCAACCAAGACAGCCCCACAACATCCAGGGATCTGAAGTACTGTGGCTTGGGGGATGGATGAGTCAACTTAAGAGTCCTTAGCCTCTGTTTCCTCAGCGGAAGATGTTACGGTGGGATTGAGGAGCTCCTGAGTATTTCCCCAGTTGAGGTCAACTCTGCACTGCCGTTTGGCCCATAGGCACAGACAACAGTGAGCGCCCTTTCCCCGACTTGAAGGCACAGAGAGACGACCATTTTGTTCACTGGGGTGAACACATGGCGACTGAGCTGGGGACCTATAAGCTCACCTCCTCTCACTGTGGGCAACTCCAGAGTACTGGAGCACCTCTCGAGGAGCTGGGTTCCAGAGTCCAAGCTGTCTCCAAGAGCCCGACTAATTCTAGCCGATACTTCTCATTCTCCCGCACAAGCTCTGGCTCCTTTCACCCCAGCAAGGTGACGTTCTACATCCCAACAGCTAGCAGCTATGTTGGGAATTCTGGTTGTCGAGGCCTTGTCCTTCGACTGCCGCTGATCCACTGGAGTCCACAGGAGGTCGGGCCCACATCGCAGTTTTGGACTGAGCCCAGCTGGGCCCCATGGGCAAAGTCCCAGTACTCAGGCGCTCGCATATGAGTTCCAACCCCAGGCCTGGCTCCAGGGTGGTGCCTCGGCTGCGCCATACCAGGCGACATTACGGCCCATGATTTTTAACTATTCATAAGGGTTTTGGGGAACTGCTCTTAGTCTGGCCAACAGGACCTGTTTGCCATGGGACACCCTGACAGGGCAAAATGCCCCTGGCTCATTTGGGCACACAAACCTCTCCACCACAATAAGGTGGAATTTCAAGGAGAGGTTTACCTGAGTATAAGAACATTTAATAACATGTGCATGTTACTCTGTTTTATTGCAGAATTATTTAGCATCTTAATATCATCACAATTGCTCTAGTACAAATCCATTGCAGCTGTTAGAACATAGAGTCTAGTATATATTTCCTCTCTAATGACACCCTCTGGGCTAATTTGATCGTTTCACGTTTTTGTGCTCCGCTACTGAAACTACCAAAGAGAGGGCGATAAAAGCCTCACACCTGCTAAATGACAGAACACTCCTCCGCTTCGCTGTTTGTTACAAAAAGAGAGCGTCTTATTGCCAAGTCAATAGCCAGCGAGACAAGATTGATGAACGTGCAACAGACTGTATCCTTCAAACAGAAACCATCAATAGTTTCACACTCGTGCACACATTTGATACCACATGTGTCACTTGAATTTTTCCCCTGGCAACTTGCAAAACCAAAGCTGGGTTGTCATTCTTGCCATCCCCCATACAACGTCTTTACGGCATGCTAAATTGATGTTAAGGTAAGAGAATGATCTTGTTGGAGCTTCTCGTGGGAGTTGAGGGGTGTCATAGTAATTCTTTGTGAGTGCCTGTTGTTAGATGCACAGCCCTCTCCATGCATACAGATACGACCATGGGGGTAAGCGCGCAAGAGCCCATCTGCAAACAAAGTGAGAGTGCTTTGAATTGACGTTTATCAGATTTAACTCTTTCTTGGTAGGATCTACAGTGGAGTGATCGGAGTGACTTAGCATGACATAGGCTGCCCCCAATTATGATCTAATCTATAGGAATTAATGATGAAGACGTCATATTTTCTTCTTTCATCTGTTTCCTTCAGGGTTCACTGGAGAGAAAAATCTGGCTCCATCTAACAATATCTTCTAGCAATGTTCATGTCCTCTTTCACTTCATTATTGGTCTTCCTCTGGGCCCCTTGTCTGGCAGCTCTTACCTCAGTGTTTCTACTAACATTATTCACTATCCCTCCTCTGTGCAAGTCCACAGCACCCCAATGTGCTCACTCTGACTTCATCTCCAAAATATATAACCCTGTCAACGTCTGCCATCTCCAGCTCTACCTCCTGTCCTGTCTCAGTGCCAAAACTTACAACACAGATACTCTCAGGTAACACCTGCTTCCCTTAATTAAAAACAAGAAAAAGATATAATTAGATATTTATATGGGGTGTTTTAGTGTGTAAAGGGCAAAAGAGAAGAAAAGACTGACTGTAAATAGTGCTATGCAAAACTGAAATTGTGCTAGGATCAATTGTTAGTATATTTATGCAAGGGAATCAGTGCATTTAACACACTGTCATTGTAAAACCTTGCATGAAGCATGATACAAATGTTTCCTTTGAAATGTGCAAAATCCTACATGAAGAAAAAGTGAATATTAGTAGCATTATTTACAAGTATAAAAAAGGCCATGTCTCAAAATGCAGTCAACTATTACTTTCAAGTGGAGGATTTCTATTATTTGGTAGAAAAGATGGGCTTGAGAAGAACCTAAGAAATAAGATTTAAAATAGAAGAATCTCAAGAATTTTTTGCTTCCTCAGTCTGCCATTTCACTTCCATTTCAAAGGTTTTATTTGAACTTAACATTAGAATTTCATTGAGAGAAATTAGACAAAGTTGCTCTGCAAGACATATTGGAAGTCATGTATATTCATTGGGGCCAATTTATTGGAAAGTTTGCACCTTACTAAACTAGTAATGGCATCTGGAAGTATTTATAAGGGCAAAAGATAATGATTCATTATTATTTTCATTAAATGTTCTCAATATTTGTCTTAGATAGCTATACCAATACACATTGCTACCAGCAAGGTTCACCAAGGACTCTATTTAAATGAGTACAATGTTGGCATGACTTTTCTATTAATTAGTTTTGGCAGGCTGACTGTCAAGCTTTTCTTTATGCTTTAATTATATCCTTAATTGTGGCTTATTTACCAAATGAATATTACTATCTACTCGGTGATGAAGATGGAAAGGTTCTGGAATGAGTACACAAATCAAATGTCCATATTGAGATGTCATGTCCTCTTTTAATGATACTTCTAACACGTCAGAGTGGTTAGAAGTATCAGGCAGGGGGCCAAAAGGAAGAATTCATGGATGTGATGAAAGGGCTCATGAAAACAGGCAATGCAAAGGATGTAGTTAGAGTGGGAGCTGGTCATCACACTATGGGCTGCTAAGACACCTTTTGGAACTGTCTAACTTTATTATCTATTAAATATTGGAAAATACAGTACAGATGTATGTAAACAACTATACATTATAATATTACCCACAAGGTTCTGTAGCATACACAGAGAAAATCTAAAACTTTGCACTTCATTTGATTTCAATCCAATTTTTTGAATGACAAATGCCTTTTTAGTTAGGTTTCTGAAGTTTTAGCTACCACAGAAAACTAACAAGGCATGCTGTGTTGATTTAAAGTTTGAATAGTGTATTAAAACCGCAATGTAATAATAAAATATGTAGGTCAGTCAAGTGTAGTCTTTCTACAGCTTAAACGAGACCTTTCTCATGCTAATAGACACTGTGCCTTTCTGCCGGCATTCACTGTAGCCTGGCTTGTTTGCACTTAGTCAAAGTGGACCTTGTGGGGCTCCCTCTTTCAACTGGGCCTCAAAACACGTCACATGATGTCAGAGTATAATGAGGAGACGATAAAGGAACTCCAATAGAACTGTGCTTCATATTGTACAGTGCACAGAGGCACACTATTTGAAGCTGAGGAGGAACATTTTTATTACACTTTAATTATCCTCGTTGTTGACCTTTTACTTGTAAGCACTCATTGAATTTTGATTTGAAAAGATTTTATCCCAAGGTCATTTGCAATCATTCAGCATCATCAGCTAAGCACTAGTAAGTTGTTGGAGCACCTATCTCAAAATGTGTACACTGTTTGGGGGCAATTTGGCTGCATTTCAAATGACATTACAAAGTGATTAATTTCTCATTTTGGTGCAATTCCTCTCGGTTGCTGGGCCCCCATTGCCCCCACTTTACTCAAGTCCCAGTAGCCCCATTGTAAGCCATTTCACACTTGTTTACGCACATTAATCTCACTTTTAGGGGGTACGGTGCAACACAAATGTGATGCAACAAGGTAAGATTTTACATTTTCAAAATAACACATTGAAATTGGTCAGGGATTATCTTAATTGCTAGTTTTAAATGACACTCCAAGAACTCAAATTCCATGGAAAAGTCAAGACAAAGGCACGTTTACCATCAAGTTACATCATCTGTTGAAACCAGTAAATGCTTTGGACAACAAGACCTCAGTGTTTGAATGGAACATGAAGTTGTTAAAGGTTGCACAACAGCAAACGCAGGCCAGTAGGAACCCCCAGAGAGCGGACAAACATTTCAACATCTCAGTCAAAGGATCCAAAACAGAATAGGCAATAATGTGTCTCCTATTTATTTAAGATACGATTTCAGTAATACACAAACTAATCTGATACCTAAAACAGCCTAAACTCATTCAAATATAAATGATTATGTTAATTCTTGGGGGTCACATTGCAGCTGTGACTGATTGGTAACACTTTATTTGACATAGCCCTTAACTATATTGTATCATTAATAATAATAACACTGTGTAACAAACTGTAATAATACTCTAACCTTAACCATTATGTATGTACAATGTAGTTACACGTTAATACAGTTTCTTACACAGTGTATTACATTGTACTTAATGAGGTAGATAGAATGTAGTTAGGGACTATGTCAAATAAAGTGTGACCCACTGATCAAAGAGACGCTGTGTGCATTTTCGCGCGAGAATAGGACCGTCCCGCACACAACGAGTTTCGTGGGCCACAGTTTTCACCTGTTCTGTAACCTTACTGACAGGCGAACAAGCATACTCCACACCATATGTTCCTCCGGTACAGTCAACTGATGCTACCTGGCAGAGCCACATACACCCGCACACACACACACACGCGCGCACAGTACGCAGAGCGAGAGAGCGCCTATCGCCCCCTGAAAACACTGCATGGAGCCAATTGGTGCGTTTTGCTTTGAGTGAACACATCTCTTTGAACGACGTGAAGAAAAACACGGAGCGAGAGGGAGAACAGCCACGCACGGACCCACGCACACACACACGCGCGCGCGCGCACGGGGGCTGGCTTGAGACTTGGCTGGTGCAGCTCCGCGCGAGCATCCATTTGACGGCGATTACAGTTTGGAAGCTGGAAGCGTATTTCTCCTGCACGTTTGCGCTCTCCTCTCCTCGCCTCTTCTCCGTCTCCCTCGTGCACAAGTCCTCTTGCGAGCGGAAAGACACTTTTAACCCTCCTCTGCGTTTCCTCCTCTTGCATTTCATAACCAGACCCTGTTTACTTGGAGGCGAACGCGAGGCTTTTGAGCGCGCGCATCTCGAGTGGAATAGCTGAGGAAAAAAAGACACGGAATAACCCTCTCCATAAGTTTGCATTGGAAGTTGCGTAGTGACGAGCAAAGCGAGAAAAAGATGGGATTGAGTGGCTATTTGGCTGCGCCTGGGAAATGCCTTGTGGTGCTCGGACTTAAATTGTTATTCCTTGTACCTGCAGGAGTTCCGGCCAGGAGCGGGGAGTCGGTTTTAAAGGACAACATCACTGTAAGGCAGGGGGACAGCGCCGTGCTAAAGTAAGTGCCCTCTATCTCCCCCGCTTCTCACTAAAGAGCTGTCTGTTCAAGTGCGGCGGAGTTACTAAAGGTCATCCTAACCTATACCCCGCTCAAAGCCATGTTATAATAAGTTGGCGGTGCACAAAACTGGCCAGAGTGCTCATTGCCCTTGAACGTTATTGATCCGCTTGGTTAATGTCTTGTTGGGGATGCACACAGCTGCGATGTGATGCATTTGCTATACGTACAGTATTGATTGGAGCGTGCGATACAAATGCAATCATGACTGAATTTTTTTTTTTTTTTTTTTTAAGTCGGATGCAAAAGCCCCGTTTAGTTTCGTCCCAGTGTGGTCCCAGGGACAACCCAGCCCCCACCCCCCTATATATACAATTTACATAGATACATATAATATGAACGTACACGAAATATTGATGGCAGTGTTTTTTAGCACAAAATAAATTTAGAAAAAATGGGGAGAAAAAAGCAAAAAAAATAAAAAACAAACAAAAAAAAGCTAAATATTTGCTCAGGGTTTTGCTAGACATTGTAAAGAAGTGGTTATGTGAAAAATGTATCAATTATTTAAAAAGTATGTAATTGCATCTTCATAATAATCTCAGCAAAAATAACTAGTAATATGTTTGATAAAGAACCTAACTTAATGTTAAACCAATTATAATGTCAAGGCAGATAAAAATGACAAAGAAGTCAATAGGGAAAAGCATAGAAAAAGTGGAATCATATAGAGAGTGGGTTGCCATATCAACCTCAATCCACCACCTGGTGCCTTATCTTGGCTGCAATCCTCCTAATATTCCTATAGGCTGTACAGTAGATGCATGTGCAGCCTGCATGTAATGGCTTCCTTATCTTCTAGGCTTTGTGTTTTATAACTTTGAGCAGCAAATATGAGAATTCCATACACATGTTTGATAGTATGATAATAATACACTCACTCACCTATCCTTACGGCACATTCCTACCAAACAATGAAGACATAAAAAGTAGTTTATGTTCGGAAATATACAAATTTAAGACATCATTTGTAGTCAAACGTGCTACATCAGCTGGGAGAATCTGAGTAGTCTCATCACCAAGGCTACACACATATACAGCGCCTTAGGCTGTCAATGCATGGCAGTATACGCTCACTGGCCACAATATTAGGTACACGTGTTCAATAGCAATACAACCAGGGCCACTTCATTAGGTACAAGGCGTGCCCAATAATATGGCCAATGAGTGTGCCGTTTATTGTGTACCTTCTGGTATGCTGAGGGGAATGAGCGGTGTAGAAACTGAATGCTGTGAAATTGGGAACATACAAAAAAGCATTGGGAATATTCGCAGTTGGGCGAAGTCTTTTTCTCTTGGTGAGAAAACCAGAGAGAAAGCTAATCCCATCCCATGGCTTTACAAATGGCTTCTGGCCTCTGCTGATTAGTCCACATAGTTAAGCATGTCTCAAAGATTCATTAACTCAGACATTTATCTCCGTTCAGGAAAAGTCACAGGCTGAAAATCCATTGAAAACTGCCTCCAGTTCCTCTGTCACGCACAGCCCAATGGTTATCTGCGCTTATCTATGCACTGTGGAAATGATAGCATTGATAAATCATCAATTCTCAGCTTTTGACAAAAGACAGAGCCGTTTCGGGACTCAACAAATGCCAGGGGCAGAAGGGACCGAGGCCCCAAAATGTTTTATTTAGAACCAATTTAGTCCAAAAAGTCATCTTTGTTTATTTAAAAACATCATCAGTCATCATGGGAACCCCATTGAACCCCATTGAACCCCATTGGAACCCCATTGGAACCCCTGTTTATTAGCCCTGGTTAAAGTCTAGAGCAGCCTTTCCCCAAAGTGACACAGTCCCCTTACAAATGTCTTGATATACCTTTAATTCCTTTAACTTTATTTAACCTCTGCAAGAATTGTGCAGTGGGCCCTGGACCCCAGTTTGGGAATCACTGGTCAAGAGGCATTAAAGCTAGATAACAAGCCCAGGAATTCCCTTTTGAAATCCAGTGTTCAGAGGCAAATCCATTTTAAATACATCATACTACATCATTTTGTAACATTCATTCATCTTCCACCGCTTTTTTCTCATTTGGAGCCTATCCCAGTAACAATGGGTCTTAGGCAGGGTACACCCTGGACAATGGCCAGTTAGTCGTAGAGCTGACACTGAGACATAAACAGACAGACAATCATTCACTCTCACAATTCAGATTAACACATTTTTCCCATGTATGTCTTTGGGCGGTGGGAGGAAGTTGGAGTACATGGAGAGAGACTCCACCCAGACCCACAACCACAATCTCATCACATCGTGCCCCAGGTCATTTTGTAACATTCATAATAACAATCCATTTTTATACAACATTATCTACTATAGCTTGTAAAGTTGCCCTAACATGATTTCATCTTCACACCCATAAACATTCATTGATCTTACCTTCTTGAGCCGTTTCCCTGCTCATCCACGCGCTGCCCTTCGATGTTTTCTCTATGTATCCCATATGCCATGCCCTGGGGTAAGCTCAACCTCTTGCCTGTCAGTGAGCAAGCCAAGCTAAATCCACAAACCAACACTACCATCCCTACACTGTGCTATTGAGCTCCCTCCCCCCACCACACCACAAGGCCCTGGTTTTATTTGAAAAGCACCAGAGGAAATGAAAGATGCTCATTCTCCTCTTGTTTTTCCTAGTGGCTGCAGGTGGGAATCGGACACCGGACACTGCATTTGACAGCTAGCTGGTACAAGGAAAGGGGGCATGTGGGGTTAAAACAGTGAGGACCCATTAGGTTTACTGTGCTCTGCTGTTGAACTGGATTCTGACCTCAGAGTGTTTGATGGGCAACAGACAGAAGAGGATGGGCATCAGGGAGCTAGACCCAGGGAAAAGAGATCAGAGCTGGAGACCGCAGGAGACGGCTGCTGTGATATGGGCGCCGTTTTGATCAAAAATAATAAAACAAGAAAGTCTACAGCAATGCTAACAAAGCTTAAGATGTATAGTTTTTATGTAGGGCTGTGCAATATGGCGATAAAAGTGAATCGTGAATTAATTAATTAATTAATTAATTAATAATTCCATTTATATAGCGCTTTACAAGACACCCAAAGCGCTTTAAATATTTTTGTACTATTCATTCACTCTACAGTCACACCTGATGGTGGTAAGCTACTATGTAGCCACAGCTGCCCTGGGGCACACTGACGGAAGCGTGGCTACCAGTTTGCGCCTACGGCC
>JAVQKC010203308.1:0-11718 GCA_036025475.1 Philypnodon macrostomus | reverse complement strand
GTATTGTGTGTGCGTGTGTGTGTGTGTGTGTGGTGTGTGTGGTGTTGTGTGTGGTGTTGTGTGTGGTATTGTGTGTGTGTGTGTGTGTGGTATTGTGTGTGTGTGGTTGTGTGTGAGTGTGTGTGTGTGGTATTGTGTGTGCGTGTGTGTGTGTGGTGTGTGTGTGCGTGTGCGTGTGTGTGGGTGTGCGTGTGTGCGTGTGTGTGTGTGTGTGGTGCAGACAAAGTGGGACATGCTTCTGTGTTTTGGGACACATCACTACAGTCCCTCAAACAGATGCAAACTTGATCTAAACATGTTTCAAAATAGATCCATAGCCTGGTCTTTTTGGGAGTATCTTCTCCTACATAAAAGCATCTTTGAATATGCACTATGAAAACATGAATTTGAAGTCTATTGGCCAGCTGTACGCACAACATTGGCTGTCTATGAGATTTTATGAGCTCAGTAAAGACAGTGTGCTCATATTATTTGTACTTGTTCTCTACAGATGGCTACACCACGGACGATATTGAGTTTTATTGGCGAGGTGGAGAAGGTGCAGTGTCTGGAGTGGACAGAATAGAGCTGCCTCAGTTTTCTATCGTGGACTACAAACTCATCTCCAAAAATGTGGTATTCTCTACAGGTAAAACTCACCAGACTTAAATTATGTTACGTGCCATTGTAAGGTTTAATTTTGCCAGTATAAAAATATAACACAGACATGATAGGGAATGAATATGAGTATCTCCACGTGTCAGCTCTGCAGCTGGCCACGGTAGAGTGTACCCTACCTAAGGTGCATAGTTTTTGGTCTCTTAATTTATATTTAATGAGGATATTTCTATTTACTTACAAAATTACATTTACAAAATTATCTTTAAGTATACTTTATTTAGTCATACATGGTACTAGTCAGTGTAATGTCAGTGAATATATATCCTTTAGTGGGCGTCATGGTGGAGGATCTATTTCTACTGCTCTTCCTCTCCTCTTTAGGCTCCTACCCCCGCCTGTCCCTCAGCTTCAAACTCAAGAGAAACATTGGTTACTTCATCCTGCAGACGTACATGCCTTCCATCCTGATTACCATCCTCTCCTGGGTCTCCTTCTGGATCAACTACGATGCCTCAGCTGCCAGAGTGGCCCTGGGTAAGAGCGCCTCACCACTTCTTCTCAAACAAGTAACAAGAGTAACAAGCCAGAGAGCCGTGATTACTGTTAAAAAATGCATTTGAGAGGGGCGTATTGAGCGATATTCACATTGCAAGAAGCTAGTTTTTGGCATACTCCTCAATTTAGCCCCGATTTCGGTTTGATTTTAGTCTCAATACTCAGTCAATCAACATTTATTTATCAAAAAGTGACCAAAGTGCTTTACAGTAAAATAAATGTAAAATCTCAGTAAAATGAAAGTCTCGTTTTAGCCCTGGATTATTTTAAGTTTTGTTCTGGTTTAGTTTAGCGATGATGTGGATAGCTACTTCTCAACTGTGGCTCATAGAAACAATGCAATATTCACATAGCAAGAAACAAAATATATAACAGTAATGATATGGTCTTTGATTTGCCAGTACAAAAATAATTGGCCAACCATAATTGACCAAATAAAAATAAATAAATAGAAGTCTCACCTATTTATGACATACAACTCAATTGAGCACTGGTTTAGTCCTGGTTCAGTATTTGAGTATAGATTTTTTGAGTAATACATTCAGAGACACCATTCAACATAGTTCTCAAATAGCACATGTTTTTTCTAATATGGTGGAGCCCTAATTAACAGTATTACATTGAGATCAGCTCCATGGCTACATGCAATTGTATGGTGTTGTCTTATGAGCATTTTTTTCTCGTTAGCTCGAAGCATGTGAGTGATAGTGGCGTGTGATAGGCTGCCTGCTAAATGTCTCTTATTTGGAGATGACTATGTAAGCGTGACTCATGCAACGAGACAAGAGCTTCAGCCTGACCTTGAATTGTACTGTCTTTCTCACTGCCATCCCTTTTCTGATTATATTTGGCCAAACTTGACATTTATTACTGAATAGTCATTGTGAAAACATTCAACAAGCTGTTATTTTAGCTTCTTTTAACTTAAAGGGTGTCTTTTAAGCTTATTTGACTTTTATGAGCCTTGATTTCTTGTTGTGTGTTTTATTTTCTTTTAGTTATTCTTGTTTGAAGCGCAGGAGCTGAAAACACTTGCTTTCAACATTTTAAGTAGATAGATGAAGAAACTCCACTTGGCTGATATATAGAGGAGTAGATGTGGCCAGCAGGAGGAAATAGGGCCTTAATGTGAGATTTCTGAACAGAGAGAACACAACAGCACCCCAAATTTATAGCAAAATTGTAGCATTTTTATCATAACACTTGTAATGCTAATCTACAGGTAAACGAAAAGGCTTGGAAATAAGACATGACCCCTTTAAAACAGTTACAGACTAATCTTACAAATAGCAGGTCAGCGCAGCCGAGGGAACGACTTTCAGCTTTCAGTGCGTTGTGCTCCTGTCACACACCATTTGTTTTGTGAAGTGGTACACACACTCGCGGGTCGGGCGACGTTTCAGAGGGTAACTTGATTTAAAGATGTGCCCTCTCTCGCTGTGCTGAGCCGAGCATAAGAAGAAGCAGCCCAATGATAAATGTAGCCCGTCGGCAGCAGGGTTATTTTTAAAACGTGTGAATCTGACCAAATGCAGATTGTGCATGTAGATGAGTAATGGGTTTGTAATGTGATGTGTGAGAAAGACAATGTAGAGAATGGCAGGTGAAGTGTGTCACCAACAAGGCAAATAACTGAGCTTAGAAATTCAACAAGTTATAATATAGCAATGATAATGGGTTAGATTTATTCAGCTTTCAGGGACCTGTGTGTACTGATACTGAGATTACAAATCAGTGAATGTGTTTATACAGCTCAGCCAAATGCCCCCCAAAAAATACAAAAATCAAACTTTACCATTAGAGCATGTCTAGACTATACATCCTTTAGGGCTAGGGTCAGGTTTAGTATTGGCAACGAAATCACACCACCTCCATTAAGTATGTTCTTGGCAACAGTGGCAGATGAGGTATGAACAACAAACATTCTTTATTATTAAGCAAATCAGCAAATAACTTGTATGGGGTGGTGAGCGCTCCTGCCTCTGAGCAAGAAGGTTGTGGGATTGATCTTCTCTAAGTGGAGTCTGATTGTTCTTTCCGTTGTTACTGTGGGTACCCTGGCTGCAACTAACTAACTATTCCAAAATTAACCTCACCTAAAGCCCATAGTTGAAATAAATAGTATAGTTATTGTTACACGACAGCTCTCACAGTGGAGTAGTGGATAGATGTCCTGTCCTGTTCATGCTTTAATGCCATATATTGTAAAATTGTAAATGTTCATTCCACAGTGATATTACAGAATTACATGATCTTACATTTTAGGAGTATTCTGTAATTTCACCTGAAAGTCAGATCACTTTTTGTGATTCATTGTAAATGTCATGTTTGTCATTGTCATGCAGATTGTCATATGTGTTATATAGATTTTAAGTCCATTTCTCCTCTCCCTTGTGAACTCTCCAGGGATCACCACGGTGCTGACCATGACCACCATCAACACGCACTTGCGAGAGACCCTTCCCAAGATTCCCTACGTCAAAGCCATTGACATGTACCTGATGGGCTGCTTTGTCTTTGTCTTCCTGGCCCTGCTCGAGTACGCCTTCGTCAACTACATCTTCTTTGGCCAAGGTCCTCAGCGACAGAAGAAGGCCGCCGAGAAAGCTGCTCTGGCTAACAATGAGAAAATGCGGCCCGACCCCAATAAGGTACTTACTGTATGTGTGCGGCAATGGAAAGTAATTGTATTGTGAGTTTACTGTGTGTGTCTTTGTTTCTCTGGAGCCAAGACTTCTCCTCTCAAGGTCAAAGTGAGGCTGTGATCAATGCTTTATGTCCTTTACAAGCACCTTAACTCCTCTAGCACTGCAACACTTTCTGGTTAAGCTTTGTGTGTGAGCAACAGCTGAATGAATCCTATTTAAAAGTGTCTCCATATTTCTATGTCTCTCAAAGGGCAACGTGTCTTGATATATTCACTGGCTTGTGGTGCCAGCGACAAAATTTGATTCAGCTGCATACGGTAGAACGAGATACTTAAAAAAAAAAAAACACCCTTTCCTTCTGAGTGTGGCAAGCTACGATTTCCCCTATAAGTAACAGTGCTGATTTTGTATGCTTGCAGTGGCTGGTGGGAAATGTAGTTCAGAGAGATGATGCTCTGTATGCCAGAATGAAACAGAAGGAAATTGACGCATATGACTCGATGTGGGATCCCATCTTTATGGACGATGCCGCTTTAGGACTAGGCGAGCAAAGAAATAAGGTACTGGAAGGTTTTGAAAGTCAAAACTTAATAATAATGATTATAACAATGTCATCAATCTGAGTCTACCCAGATCAGAGGAAAATGCTGTTAGTTTCTGTGCATTTCTTTGATTTCTGTAGATTTTTTAAGGCGACCATCACTTCCCACCATTGTGTTTTTTCCCTTTTCTTGGTTTGCTCTTCATGCATTTTCCTGACAAACATGGCTTATAGCAGTTTGATTTCTGCAGGCATCAAGTGAACCTAAAGTCAGGCTTACCTTTTCAATGCTATATCTATAGATGACGATATTCAGTAAATTATGCCTTAAAACCCCCCAAACTTGTCCGGGATAAGGGAACCAAATAGTGGCTTTGTGAGTTTCAAAATACAGGCTCTATTTACAGATGGACTGAATTGGACTGCTCATAAGTCAGGCTATGGATGAAGAAATGTTGATCCGAATTCACTTCCCACAACGTCTCTTTCCCCAAAAACCTGCCCCTATAGCCCCTGTAGCCTCTCCTCCATCCTAGTGCTTATACTATTCTTTCAGCCTGTCACATTTTTGTTTTTACTTTGCTTTTCTCTTTATTTCTTCAGTTCGTCTTGTGAATAGTGACAGAATTTGAACCTATGTTTTTGGTTGAAATTCTGAGATGGCAATAAAAAGACTTCTCCATAAAGACTTATAGTTTGTGGAGTGCGTTGTGCTTATCCAGGAATGTCATAGTCTTGTGGTTGTACGATCACTCAGTTATTGATTGACAAATTATTAATCAAATGTAATGTTAGAAATGCTTTTTATTTGATTTACTGTAACAAGCTGAATTTTGGCTCATTTTGCATTACCCATTTTAGCACCATACATCAGTATTTTTACACAATGAATTGCAGCTCATAAGAATAGAGTCATTTACTAGACTTGCTTTTAAACTAGGGCTGGGCAATATATACCATTTTATATTAAATATTGTTTATCTTTTTTGTATGATATGAATTTTCCATATATCACGATACCAGTAATGGAGGGTTTTAAATGTTTTACAGTACACCTTATATGCCATATCTTTGTTTGTTTTGCCCCGGTTGGCAATTACCTATTTGTATTTTTTACTGAATATTTTTGTTTTAAATCTGTAGTCTGGAGGCTTCCCAGAATAAGAAATAGTTACAATTTGAAAGAATGCTTAGAATCTGATCCTGTCCTCCCCTGGCCTCTACAGCAACATCATTACCAACACCATTTTGACCAATAGTAGTTGACTCTGATTTGATGTTGCTGTAAATTACTGGGGAGGGACGAAAGAACAATTTCTTATTTTTGGAAACCTCCAGACTACAGCTTTATGATATGTATTTACTATTTTGATTTTATGTTTGTCGTTTACAACTAATGCATTATTTGGTTGATATTTGATTCCCATATGCACTGAAATCTAAATCAATATGTTACCACTGAACACAGTATAACTTTAAAAAAAAACACAGTATAACTTAAAAAAAACTTCAATAAGATAATCATACTGCCAAAATATTCATATTTGTAGTCATATTGCCCAGCCCTACTTTAAACTCTTATTAAAAGCCCATTGACAGTCACCTCTCATGGCTGCCCCTGTTTCTGTACCTCCCGTTCACAGATGACGCCTGATGATAACCTGCTTTTCGGGACCCTGGAGATGAAAAACGAGATGGGCGGAGCTGGAGACCTCTCCCGAGGCTTAGGGGCACCAGGGGACCCCCGAAACACCATGATGGCCTACGACGCCTCCTCGCTCATGTACCGCCGGGCAGCCATGGCCCGGCAAAACTACGGCCACAGCGCCCTGGAGCGGCACGCCCAGAAGAAGTCCCGTCTACGGAGAAGGGCCTCTCAGCTTAAGGTCAACATCCCCGACCTTTCCGACGTGAACTCTATCGATAAGTGGTCCAGGATGATCTTCCCCACCGTCTTTTCCTTCTTCAACGTGGTCTACTGGCTCTACTACGTCCATTAAATCAAGATGGCGGCCAGCTTTCACTTTGAGGGCTCCCGAAAAAAGTGGGGGAATGGGACGTGGGAAAACTTCAGGGAGGAGAGCGAGACGTGTGTGAGAGAGAATGATAAAATAATAAAAACAGTGCACCAACTTTTTCAGCTGGTTCATTTCAGAAAATATAACTATGAATGGTGAGACTTTTTTCGGATGGACTCAAGCAGCAGCACCCTACACTAGGCAACAGTGACTTTTTCAGGAATTTGGGATAACACCTGCTTCAAAACAACTGACGCAAAAACACAAAAAGAGTTTTAAAAAGAGGGACAGAAACGGTGCCTGTTCTGATTTCAATCTATCACTAATATTTGTCATTTATAGCTTACTCTCTGTGGATCAAAATATTTATGCTTGTGTTTGCATATACTTTTAAGGATTTGTTTTGTTTAGTATCTATTTACTTCGTAGCCGAGCTGTCTGCATCCGGGAAAGCTTTATCAATGATTTTAAAATGAGCCATCCTTGATAGTCTATTTTCCTATAATTACTGTATATCAAAAACATCCTTTATGAAGCATGCTTAATTTTTTATTTGCATCTTCCGCCATGATGAAAAATGAGTGCAAAGCTTTTTCTGTTTTACTAGATATAGGTTATTTTGTTCGGCGAAATGTTTTTTTGCAGCTACTACGGCTCAGCATGGCCCAACCAGGACACAGGGTATTGCTGGATGACAAGGTGGCTTTTCTTTGGACAATCCTGTAAGGCTTTAAAATGGGCCATGACTAACGTTTTGGAAAGTATTCTCATTTTTTGGAAGGGCCCAAGAGTGCAACTGTGGACGCAAGTTTTTTTTTTCTGCTTAATTTTTGTTGTTGTGCCGGCTGAATTAATTTTTTCATACTTTTTTTGCCATTGTGTGAGATGATGGCTTTAAAAAAATGCATTTAAGCCCTTTTCGTTGCAAGGAGAGTTGCTGCATAAATATGGCAATCCACAATCATCATTATAATCATAGACTTGAATGATAGTACGATGCGTTTCATTGTGACTATAGGTTTCTGTTTGAAAAAATGTAGATAATCATAAAACATAAAGAAAAATATGATTCATTTTTATAAAAACAGTATTCACATTATCTGTAAATATTATGAATTTATCCTATTTAAATGGGTCTGTTTTTGTTTTTGGGTTACAATTCAGAATGCTCCACCAGAACAAAAAATTTAAAAAGCAGTTTGGACAAAAGATTCACAACTTTGACTGTAACTTTTGAAACATTCCCTGTTTTTTCTGTTCTTTTTATGGACTGAAACTTATAGCACTTCCAGACAACCGTGACTCAACAGGGTCAAAGAAACTCAACTCAACCCCCTATCCAGGCATTAAAGTCAGGCGTATTTTGTACAAAGTTTCTGTAAATTCCAATTGTAATATTTCATAATAATGACTGTAAATACATTGTGTAATGATTGTCAGCAATTATTAAGATGTAATCTAAATTAAAATTAAAACTGGATTCAGTCTATCACTTCAAAAACCATGAGTGCTAGCGGTTTTGTGGCATTTTGGTTTATGTTTCCTCATGGCTGTTTGAGTGTCTGAAAGGAGAGGCGCAAATATATAGGTTAGGTCGGGGTTGTTTGATAGAGGCTTTAATCTGGAGACTGTCATAGATGAGGAGGCAGAAGTCATATGTATAGTACATACAATACACTCACTGGCCACTTTATTAGGTAGACCCTGTACTTCTCAAACTGCTTCATGCGTTGTCATTATGTGTTTAGAGGACTGACTTCTGCAGACCATCTGACAAGGTGTATTGCAGAGGTGGGTTACATTTACTCAGTTACATTTACAGTAACATTTTAAATACAAATACAATACTTTTTACTTTTACTTGAGTAATAATATTTTAATGTAACTGTACTCTTACTTAAGTAAAATCTTGGAAATCTAGAATAGTACTTTTACCACCTCTGTGTGTCATGTAAGAACAGCTTTATGTGAAAAATGTGATGATGTGGAAATGTTGTTCATTGTGCCTTAATTTTTGAAAACATTATTCACATTTTTTGGTTTATCTTCTGAAAATATCAAACTCTGTTTATTATCTTTTACATTTTTTTGGTCCAATTACCACAAAGTTAAACAAATAACCTGACATTACGCTCAAACAGTTACTCAGTACTCGAGTAGTTCTTTCACCAGTACTTTTCTACGCTTACTCGCTCTTACGTAATTATGTGAATGAGTACTTTTTACTTTTACTTGAGTCACATTATTTTGAAGTAACGGTACTCTTACTTGAGAAAAATTATTGGGTACTCTACCCACCTCTGGCGTATTGCTTGTAATGCTATTTTACCAAATTAAGTTAAGTATAATTAAGACGTTTATTTTAGGCTTCATTTATGGGGCCCTGGAAGCTAGGGGCTCTGAGTAGCTGCCTAATAGAGTGGCCATTGAGTGTATAGGCATTTACTAACAATGTTCATTTTCATTCTGATGCTTGGTTTGAGCTTGAGCAGGTTTTCTTGAAAATATGTGCATGATTAATGATGATATGACCCATTAACTTGATGCAGTGTGACAAGCTAATACAATATTTGCCCTCATAAGCAGGTAAGTGTACCTAATAAAGTGGCCAGTGAGTGTACAGGCATTTTACTTTAACCAGTAACACACTTCTTTACTCTGATGCTTGGTTTGACCTTCAGCAGGTTTGTCTTGAGTATATTTGCTGTCCATAACAGGGATATCTGAAGTCAGCACTGCGGAGGAGAAGACTGCATGGTTTATACTGGGCTGTTTGTTAGGCCTTTAGCTGGAGCCTGTGTAATGGGTGGAGAGGCAGCCCAGGGCGACATTAACTCACACAGCCATTGATATGAGGCACTCTGCAGACCAGTGGCTGCAGGGACCGGTGCAAAAACACAGGGAGGAAGAGAAAATGTAGAGCAAAGAAAGAGAACGATCATCCATCCATCTATGCACTATGCCAGAGCATCCCATCAACACTGCACTCTGCTGCTCCCTGATCGGACCACTGTTACAGCTCTTAAATGGATGCCAGTGAATATTTTATGTAGCAAAAACACTGAATATTTCATATTTTAAAGGGGATTTTTGTTCCCGCAGTGGCTAATGTGCAGCTAGTGCTTGACTTAAGAAAGAAACAAAGAGCAAAACAAAATTATGCGTGTTCTGAAATGATCGTAGTTTGGAAATACTAAAATAAGGTTTGTATTATTTATATAGTTTGCACTGAAGTCACATGCTAGTTAGGATTATATTTATATAGTGACATTTGTTTTATAGATAAAGGTACATGGCATTGCATCCAGAGAAGTGCAGACCACCCCAAAAATCCCCTGTACAGACTGACTCAAGGAGACGTCGAACATGGTTTCAGTTCCTCCTGGATGCATTGGTAAAAATCAGATACCGTGTGTATTGTCTGCTTAACATAAGTGGTTAGTAATGAGTTATATTTACTACAGTTACTATTTAAATACTTCCAAGAGTAATTTTACTGATCAGTTTAACTCGAGTAATATTGTTTTGAAAAGTCCTGTTATTTAGAGTACTTATCCACCTCTGTATGTTGTATGTATGTTGTATGTATGTTATCTGGATTCATTGGAAATACAAGAATGTGCCTATATTTAAATACAAATGTTGACAAATAAAACAAACAAAAACACTACGAACAAAGTTACTCAGTTCTCCAGTAGGCCTAGTCTTACCTAAGTTATTATTTGGATGTGAGCGTTTAACCTCTACTTGAGTAATAGTATTTTGAAGTAAAAATACTCTTACTTGAGTAAAATGATCAACTACACTTCCTCTACTTCCTAATAGATGGTTAGGGCTAAATTGGACCCCATACTTCCTGTGCTAACAGTGCATAAATGTTGACATGCATGACAGTGGGGAACGGCAGATGCTAGCTTTGTGAGTTTCCGTGTCACTGGAGTAGCTCTGTTCAGTCGCGTGTGTTTAGTTTCCGAGGGTTCTTGTGTAAAAAGTGGAGTCGCAGCTGCGCCATGGTGAAGTCTGCACGCGCCCCCAATTGACTGGGACGACGGGCGCGAGGGAGGGCGAGTCTGGCACAGGCTCCTCTCACGCCTCTCCCGGGGCTTTTACGCACCAGAATGGAGGGACAGTCTGCGCGTGACGCCAACCTGGCACTGACAGCGCTCAAGGGCGGACGGGAAAAATAAATGAAGTAGTCAATTGTAGTTGTTAAAAGTTTAAATTATTTACTTTTTTGTAGCTTAAATGTAGAAGTGTTATATTTTAAAGCCTGATATTGTTGAATTCGGCTGAATAAAATTAGGGAATACAAATTGGTCCCACAATAAGCCTAGTTATGAATCACAGTCAGACCATTGAGTTTGTTATTACAGCGTGATCACTATACCTATTTTTAGAGCCACGATCCTGACTTACATACATCCTGGCCAACACTAATCTACAGTATGTTTAAAATGGAAACCTACTCACAATCTTTAAACAGGTTCGGCAGCCTGCCCCCTGAAAGGACGACATATGTCAACACGAGGAAGTGGATGGCATCCTACATGCAGGCCATCTGTGCAAGAGGCTGCTTTGTTCAAGTCCATCAAATGTTAGCATCAGGTAAACACACTTAACACTGTGATATCTTTCTTCAGATCTGATTTTGCTCTGGAGTTCATGTCTTACCATACTGGCCATTTTATTAGGTGGAGGCTGTACCTAATAAAGTGGCACCCAGTGTGGCCACACCTGCTTTCAACGATGCTCTACAAACCTTCAGTTAAGCTTTAGTTATCTGAGCTAATGTTGTTTTATTATCTCAAACATGTGTCTCAGGCATCGTCAAGACATTTTCCCCCCAAAACCGCCGCTCACTGGATACTGTATCTTTTTTAAACCATTCACTGTAAACTCCAGGCATGGTTGTAAAAATGTATGGTTAGAGCATATGGCCAAGTAAATAGGTCCATCTAAAGTAAGTGGATAGCCTTTTACAGTACATTATATATTGTATATCCCTAACCTGGGTATTGTGCAGGTTATGATAAAGTCAATCTCTTTCAAAACAGCTGGGTTGTTAGTGAGCTGTCCTGTAAAATACCTTCATGACCCTGTGTATCACTAAATTTCAAGCTAAATTAACAGATGTAGGCTTTTTACATAAATCTTTTTATAGTGAGATTAATATACAGTACAGACCAAAGGTTTGGACACACCTCATTAATTAAATGAGTTTCCTTTATTTTCATTAGTATGAAAAGGCAAGAAATCCCACTTATTAACCCTGACAGGGCACACCTGTGAAGGGAAGACCATTTCAGGTGACTACCTCTTGAAGCTCATCAAGAGAATGCAGAGTGTGTGCAAAGCA
>JAVQKC010203301.1:0-15828 GCA_036025475.1 Philypnodon macrostomus | reverse complement strand
ACCTGTGTGCAACAGTTGAAAAAGATCCAGCAAAGACTTTTTGAGTTATTGCATTCACAGTTTTGGCCCGTTATTAATTAATTACTTAATTAATATTCATCGAAGAAGTACCCAAATCAATACTGTTCAGCGTCTTTATGGTATGTACCTGTGTGCAAATGTTGAAACTGATCCAGCAATTTGTTTTTGAGTTATTGTGTTTACAGCGACGTGATTCCATAATATCGTTGTTTCGCCGATATAAACACTTTATTCTTAAACAGAATAGCTATGTACTTTCTCAATTATCATTGATGTTTCTTCCTCACCTCTTTGTCTGAGAAGTGGAAATAGCAGAGTTTCTTCCACAGTATCCTGTCTTCACTGAGGCAGTGCAGGGTGGGCGTGGCCTGACCCAGGTTAATGATGTCACAGGCATCAGATAAATTACACAGGATCTTGTTCTGCATGTGGATCGGCAGGTCGCTCAGGGACATGCCACTGTCATCACACAGCTGCTGAATGGGGAAAAAGTAAATGTGTTTTGTAACATTCATTACCAACTTTATTTTGGATAGTCCTTTTGAGACACTTACTTTAGGGATCTGTAAGTTGTTGAGCTGCTCCTGCCACTTGAGGATGGCCTCTAATCGAGACATCCAGATGTTGATGTTTCCCACGAGGACCACCCTCCCGACGTGAACTGTCAGATTGTGTAACGTGGAGACCAAGTCCTGGAGCAGGTCTTTAACGAGGCGCGGGTTGTAGCAGTCGTCAAGCACTGGAGGCAAAACAAAACAGTTAATGCTGAACATAAAAGACTTCTGAAGGGCAGGCTGAAAGATAGTGTTACATTATTGCATCATTTAAAGGTTACACATGCATTCAAATGAAACCATTAAAATTGATTAACACACTGGGACGGCAATGGATCAAATGGTAGAACAGGTTTGTGTTTCAATGCCTGCTAAAGCAAGTTAATACTAATGTACTAAGCAATTATTTTTGTTAAATCAATGCCAGGATTAGAACAAGGAACCACCTTTTCTGGAAGAATTGATTTATTATGGTTTTCTTCCAAATAAGTCACAATAGTACCATCCAGTCTACCATCATGTTGGAGTGTTAAAGGAGAATTACAAAAGTTTAAGAAAAAAGGGTCCGCTCAAACAAGTGAATACTAATAGTGTTTTTGAAGATGGCCAGAGAGTCAGCTGGTGAGGTATGGCTGCCATATCTCTGTCAGTCTGCTTCCAGAACAGATGTGGCTACAAAGGCAGCTTACCATCACCAATGTGTTAGTACAATGTGACGATTAATGGACTTAGTTGTAAAGTTCTATACCTCTATATACAGTTCAGTGTTGTGTGAAGTTGCTTGCATTCTATTTTGTAATAAACATTTTCAAAGCATTCTTGCCCCCCTGCTAAAACCTTTACATGTATTGTAAGTGTAGGCTATGCCACCAACAAAAATGCAGCACACTGGCCTGACTGGTTTTGTGTGCAATAAAGGAAAACATTCCTGGTTTCTGCCTATGGTTCTAAACCAACTACAAGGACCCAAACAGCACCCCACTTCTTTCAAGTCATTTAAAAAAAAAATTGGATTCTGGAACACCAAACATGCTCACATTAACAATACCAGCCAATAGTGTTACAGTATCACATTAAATTGCACATTGCACTTTTAACCCACTAAACCAATAGTGTTACAACATTACATTATATATATGACAGTACATTACATTACATTACACTACATTATACATTGCACTTTCAACTTGTAAATATTTATTTTATTGTATATTTGTATATTGTATAGTTAGTATAGTTTTGTGTCTGTGTTGTCCCCCCTTCCTAGGACTACAGATGGAAATTAGCTATGAGTTACAATCTGGTACAAACATCTCTGCCACTGTGCTTAATGTAATTGTACACTGTCCTAATAAACCAATAAATGAAATGAAATGAAAACACACTCACCTTTTTGTACAATCTTTTCAAGTACAGTGAAGTAATTCTTTTGAGCAGCTCCGCTTAATGAAGTCAGCTTATACCTGGCTATTAACTGAAAAAGCTGGAAGAAGAGATAACACAAGATAAAATAATGAAAAACTTAATGATTTTAATGTTTGGGTATGATGCTCACTTTTGCAACATAGTTAAATCTTCTTAAGTCATGAACAGCAGAGGAAAAATCAAGGCGGTTGAGGGCCTCTCCAAGTGTGCTGTACCCTTGTCTCTGTAAAACATGGAAGACAGCAATAACTAACAATTACTTCCTTGTTCAGGCATAAATGAATAGATCTTTTTTCACACTATCTTACTTACTTCCCTTGTGCTCCCTTTATGCACATATATCCATTTGTCTTTTACAACTACGGGACAATAGAAGAAAAAATATAGATTTCAGTGAATGGTAAAAAATGCTTCTGCAGTCAACAGCAAGAGTCTCTAATTAAGGGGAACTCACACTGAGACTTGGTGTTGTTGTTGAAGAAGTCCTTTTTCCGCTTAATGCTGTTTAGCTCAAATATGTTTTCTTGGTCACCGCACAGCCTGGCCACAGAAGATATAGAGATGTTACTTAAAGTGGAAGAGAAGTGCACATATAGATAAACCAAGGCAAAATATAAACTAAAAAAGAACTAAACCAGGTATAAACCCAGTGCAACTATCAAGACTCAAAAACTCATCATACCACAATTTGAGAATGACTGGTCTAGGATATGTTTGTCATTTATTCTACAGCTACTATGGCTCTATTACTAGCAAACACGGTATTGACAGGAGTAAAATATTTTTGAAAACAACTCATCTTTACAAACACAGTGTTGCAAGCAGGTACAAGCCCATGGTTTGGCAATATGAGCATGTTTTAAATACCTGGGCTTGGTCTTTTTTATACCTACTATTAACAACAGACAACAAACACATCAGCTCTGTAGTCAGCACATTTGTTCTTATAACAAATAAAACAATTCCCTTATTTAAACACTAAGAGAAATCACAATCATTTTGTAACCCACATACTGTGACCTCAGATAGTTGCTTCTCAATGCATTAATAATCCAAATGCTCAAGCACCTGACCAGTTCTGGAGACAAGCCTAAATAGACAACACACTATATCCCTAATTCTGTTTAAATCTAGGTGGTGATGCCAACATGTTTCTGGAAGTCATTTAATTAGCTTTGTTTATTTTTGATGACATGGTTTGTTCATTATCCAGTGATTGAGAAGAACAAGCTCACCATGTCTTTATATATTTATCTCATTGCATACACACAAACATACAAAATAAATATACTTGATATATTTATACTTAATTTTGTATAATATACTTTAGGGCTGCACAATATTGCAGATATTATTATTGGCTGTCACCATAGTGGAAATGCTGAATTCCATAGTCAAGGTCAGTGTCTAGAGTCCGAATATAAAAATCTCATATTTAAATAATCATCATAATAATTTCAATTTGACCAAGATTTATACCCAGTTTAGTCATAGTCTTGATATTCTGCTTTTTTTCTTGACCAATCAGCTAACTAGAAAAACATAGCCAACACTAACATGTTGCAGCTCCATTCACAAGACAAAAGGCCACAGAGGTTTACTGGACTGAGAAGGTCATTCTTGTATCACTGTGTGCCATTCCAATGCTATTATAAAGGGCCCCTTTCTTTCAGCATGAAGCCTGTACATTCAGCTCTAGCATGAAGTCACTAAACCCTTGATTTTCAACCGGTGTGCTGGGGAAAACTAGTGTGCTTGAGAAATTATAAAAGGAGTTAAAAGTGTGTATAGTATGTTAGGTGGATGGTGTGCTGTGATACTTTTCCTCGACTAAATACTGGGCCTTGTCTCAAAGTAAGGTTGAGAAACACTGCACTAATCTTTGGCGAAGGATGGTGAGCTGCCAATAAGAACTAGTGACATTAGTGGTCATTGTCCTCTGTGACCTTGAGTTTGTGAAACGGCAGTGTGTGTGACGTACTATTTATGATGAGAATAGGGGATGACAATGACTACAGGGGGCTAGAGTTAAGAAGTGTTCATTTGTTAATGCCTCTGATTGTTTGAACGTGGTAAAACTACTGACTACTTTAACTATGTGGCGTTTGATAATTTACTGTAACTGTTATATGAGTGTAATTATCCCACTAGTCAAACAAGCTAAAGCATTAACAGCATTTCAACTATCTGCTTTAAGTTAACCAACCAGCTGTCCACAAAAACAGAAAACCTGTAGCACGTGAATAATTAAGTCATTGTAGAGTTGGCAAAGGTCAAACTATTGTGTGTGGACATGGTACACAGTTCTCACTCTAGATAAAGTAACAGCCGAACAAGCACAAGCAAATGGACATTGGATCTGAATGGTGATAGTGTTTCATTTGCTGTTGATTAATGTGAAGAGTATTCAATCATAAGAGCCTGACCCTGAGATAATAATCAAAGACAGGGCCTATTTATATCCCAGTAATTGTCTGCTAAGTGGACAGATGTCTCTTGTACCAATGAGTTGATGTAAATTTACACTTTTTATTTCAAGATCTGACTTTGTAGTCGTCTCTGTCTGTTGCCATGGCGTTTCACTGGCAACATCGGAGGACACTTTAGACCGCGGGATGCACTTTAGACAATCAATGGCTCTCCAGGTTGAAAGTTTGCCAAATCACTTTCTTACCTATTGGTGCATTCATAGTATTCATAGTAATAATCTAGTGTAGTATTTTAGATTATTTTATTTTAGAAGAGGTTGGTGTCTTTGTCATTTGCTTGGTTCCAGACAAACCTAATGCAAACTGTAGAGAAAGGTGATTAAACACACAAAAGAAGAGACATCATGCTCACTCTTCAAAGTTTAGGTTGTCTTCTTGACCATAAAAGATCATCCTTTTCCAACCATTGTCTGTCTTCTCCCAACACCAACCCGGAGACCTCCAGTCCTTGCCCAAGAAAGGCATTTTAACACCGAGGGTCAGGTTTCTAGGTTAAAGGGTAGAAAAGTTATAGGGTTACATGTTACCTAAAATGCAATCTCTATTCATTGAAATAACCTATTATAGTCCATACAATCATTGTAATACCACAGTTATGCATTTGTTACTGACACGTTAAATAAACAAAACCATTCAAATGTCATGCTGTATGGTAAACAACAAGCCAACCATTTAGGTTAAACCACAACATTTGCCATTGCATGGAATGACAGTCGATTCAACGCTGGCATCCAAGACAAAGCTAAAACTAATGCTATGAATAATGTTAGCATGCAAATAAAAACCTCTTATAAATTGATTTATCAGACCTGTGACAGGCTGACGACTCCTTTTGTTGTATCCTGCTCTGTTTTCTCTCTCTGTCCGCTGCGTTGAAAATATTGACGGAAGTAAACACAGTGTAGAATTCTGACACGCCCCCTCAGCTTTCTGATTGGCTGAAGGGACAGTATTTATCTTGTTGCTACCCGATACGCCGGCGCTCATTGGTTGTTTAATCTGTCAATCACTTTCTCATTAAAACCCAGTCTGTTTTGTTGGGGGCTTTCTTTTACACGTGACATGGGATTGCGCACATGCACTGATGTTTTGATTTTGACGGGGGGATGGGGGCAGTGCACTGGACAGTTACTGACGCTTCTATGAGGATGGTGGATAATAGTGGACAGTGTACGCTGAGGTAAAGGATCACTTGAGGCACACTGACTGACATAGACCGCATATGTTAAATGTTTCATCAACCTCTTTTGTCTAGGTCAGTGTTACACGGATGCTATGAGAATAAGGCTGGCAATAAGGCTTAAAAGTGATAAGTAGGCTATAGGTTAAAGTTACATAGTTTTGAGCAATAGTTTTTTTCTTTTTAGGGCCTTCCAAGTGAAAGGTAAAATGGTGCAAAAAAAGGTTTTAGTCAGTGATTTTTTATTATTTATTATGAATTTAATATTATGAAGTGTGGCTTCTCTATAGCTTGTTCTGTGCATCCTGGGAGACACTCTAGTTTTTGTTAAGATGTAATAATATCCGACCTTGATGTGGTAATTGTTATTTTCTTAATTGCCCCTATTCACATTTGCTGCAGTAAAAGTGTGGCAAGCACAAATATGTATTCAAAAGCAGTGCACATTCTCCATAACAAGGTTCAGGCTACATAAAGGTTCTGTCATTTGGTTTACTGTTGTTTCATTGTAACAATCTACTAAAGAGATACTGCCCTCTCCAAGTGCTGCAACAGACAATATAAACTAAAAAAAACAGAAATACTTGCTCACTGTGTACTACTAACATGTAAAACTTTATAGAGTAAAAACAATCACAGCGATACATATAAAGTTCAGTACAAAACAATGTTGTGTTACTGCCCATCTGTTCATAACAGTTAAACAGCAGTGGTAGGTCCTTTACAATAATTGATTTCTTAAAGTTTTCCCATTAAAAGCCATAAGATGAAGACATATGTACTTTAAAGGCTATACAATAACTGAATATTTGTGTTTTAACTATCATGTTTCCTTGCCTAGGCACCTTTACAAAACGTATGTAAGATTTAGTGTTAAAGGCAGGACTAGACATGTCTTGTTTTCTTCTATATGCTCAAGGAGTGCCTCAACAATTGTCTATTAAGTTAACACTGTTTTACACATACAGAAATAATCATCTCATTGTAAAAACAGCAGACGTGTGAATCTATCACACATTCAGTCAATAGTGTCCCTTGTTGTTACTCGGCTCAAGTTGCAATAGTTGAGCTTTGATCAAAGGGCTCATTCAAGGAAACGAGACAAAGACAAAGTTACAAAGGCTCTGTTAAAGTACAAAAGAGCCTGAGACAGGTGGTTCTGGTCTCACATTTTTACAAAGTGATTAACAATAGATTTTGGTGCCATTTTTGTTAAGATCACAGTAAACGGATATGTTTCTGGCCTTTCCCTGAAAAGGGGAGTGTTGAAAGAATTACCGTAGGACAACTTATGAGCACACATTAGCAATATACAAGCCTAACAATATTGGGATGTTATCATTGAGTGCCCAATTATTCACAAGATACATTTTAGAAATACTTTTCCCCTGTAATGTGTGATTTGCACATAGATTTGGCATAAGATTTGCACTGGTTGCCCTTATTGACATAAACCTTTGTCCCAGCTTGGCACTGGCGCAAAGCGTTAATTAGTAGCATTGACTGCATGGTTTATTTACCTATCTTGACTGAAGTGAAACCAGCCATGGTCAAGGCCTAAAACTGGCACAAATAATACACATATTTTTTCAATAGTTCAATAATATTAATGTATACTCTTTAAACTTTCTAAAAAAAAAAAATCACTCAAGGTCTCTAAGCTTTTTCCCTGTCTCAGTTGCATTTTTGCAGCTGTACAACCACTTAATAACTCTAGCATTTCGCTCAATTACTGATGTCCCCTGTCGTATTTTCTCCAGCACTTCATCCTGCTGTAACCCGTTGCTGTCCCCACTGCTTCTTGAGAAACCATCGTCCGAATTGGATACACTGACACTTCTAATGTTTAACATAATTTCATCCGAGTGTGCGGAGAAATTATCCTTCCCTAAGGACTCAATAACATCACAGTCCAAGCCGCAGTATTTGAAGAAGCCATCAAAATCCGCAAAGCTTTTGGAGTATCTCGAGCTGATATCGGAGTGAGAACGACTGACCCCTTTGCCTGACCCTCTGAAATCTTCTTTGGGAAGAGCAAGTAAACCTGTATTTTCTTTATTGTCTTTTGCAGACACACCATTCTGCTCCTGCTTTGTCAGTGTACATTGCTCCGCTTTGCCATCAGGTTTAGGAATTCTCTCCTGGAAACCCTTGGATCCACATTCTGTATCTTCTTGCAAAGTCAATTTGTGCAGTAATCTGCGAGATATAGGGTGCCTCCGGTTGTTGCTTGCTGAAGCTCTCAACAAATCACAATTCTTTCTGTATAGTAGAATAGAATCTGGTCGATTTTTGGAACTAGATCTACGTACTTGTCCCGGGGAGACGCTTGTTGAAAAATCACTGGATATAGTCACTGGGGGTATGTTACTCAGAAGTTTCCCTCCTTGGTTTGAGCTGTGTTTAGAAGACCCATTGCTACCAATAGAACCAACAGTAATGACAATCTCCTGAGTTGTGTTGACGACTTGCTGGCTTTTAACATACTTTGGTTTACTCATAGCAAGCCTCTCCACCGCACTCAACCCAATCTTTGTCTCACTCTCCAACTCCATTTGCTTCCGAAGATACTCCGGACCACGCTCCAGGATTTTGGAAGGATCGCTTGTTACCTCCATTGTACCAAAAAGTCCACTGGCTTTCCTGATGTAGTGGGAAAAGCTAAGAAGATTCCATTCAAGTCCGCACTTTGCCTGAGCATGAATCAGGGCGCCAGCGTTCACCTTGTCTGTTCAAACACACATCTCTTATTGCCCCACCCATTCTGCTGGTTTTGTCCAAACACAAGCCCGTTCAAAGTACACCTGATACTATTGCTTCCCAACAGTGAAAGCTGACACTAAACTACTTTTCCCTCCTTTTCCTGTTCGGGACATGTGGGTTAAAATACCTGTTGCTCAATACAGGACTGAAACTACCCACAGTAAATAGTTCATGCGTTTACTAGCTGTGAGTCAGAAAACAACTCATAGCAAAAGGTATTGTGAAATTTGGGCTTAATATCAAGGCTGGGTCAGGAATGTGTACTGCTGCCCAAAACCCTAATTATTATTATTTATTTATTTTAAGTTTGGAAATTTGATTTGGGGAATTATGTCCTCTATAGTACTGATATGAAGAAAGACAATGTATGATGAAACATGTCCCATCTCAGAAACCTCTAGTTACCATGGACCATGTTACATAGCATATAGTTTTGCATCACCAAAACAATACTTAAATACTAAATGAATGCGAACAAAGAGCATTTGTCAGTTATGATTTAATCATTGTTTGCATTCAAAATCTTAAAGATTATGATCATTATCTCTTAGTCAAAATAACTTTAGATTGACCTGAGATACTGTATCCACAAGATGTGCAATAACCTCACTTTACAACAGCAGTTATTGACAAAATCCTTTTACCCTTGTATCAACGTCAGTCCAGAGAATCTGCACTTTGAACAAATTTCACTAAATGTTTGTTTGTTTTTCAATTCAGTTCAATTAACGATAATAACCTGATGCCGGGGAATCAACTAAACACCCTAAATCGAGGCAATTAAAATGTTCAAACAATGACCCTATCCTTACTCACACAAACATCACTGTCTTTAGCAACCTGTGTGATATGCACCTATTTAATTCATCTACACATTGTACAGTATGTAATGTTGGCACAATGAGGCACAAACTGCCATAGCTTATAAAATAGGAAGTAGAAAATTATGTTGTTATTGCTTTTTAAAATTGGACATAGATTTGACTGGTTATAGCTTCCTGGAGTATTTGCAAACAGTCAACTTCAGTATCTCTGTGGGGGCATATTCACAGTCCACGTTTAAAAGACAGATGGCAGCACTGGAATAGTCTATCTAGTGAAAAGCCACTGCAGTCAACTGTTGTATCAGACGCTACTGTAGACCCAATCCAAGACCAAGCTTTTCTTAACTATTTTTATACAAACCAGTAAATAATAGTGTTTGCATTGTTGTATACTTGTTATCCCTGTAAATGTATTGTAATTGTTGCTTTACAAGTCTATCAAATCTAGAGGACAATCTTTAATTATTTTATTAACTTCTAAAACCATTGAAAGTGACTCATAACATAATGGTGTTTGCATTTTACTCAGATGTGTTATTGGCTTCTTCCATTCACTTGAGACACAGATATTATGTGCAAATTTGCGAACTTGACAAAACATTTCATATTTAGAAAATGAAATGTTTGTTGTTCCACACAGGGTTAAGGTCCTTCAGTCGAAATGAGCTGGTAATGTGTCTATTGGCTGACTGATTGGCCTGGGAAACATCTGGTTAAAATGTGGCATCAATCTTTACGTTTCCAAGTCTTTCCTGGTATTGTTTTAATTAAAGAAAACACATGTTAACACTGCTATTCTTCTGCTTTGCCCCATTTTCCTTAGATCTCTTGATATGACTTATGACTGAAGAGGTATCTGTTATTATGTTTATTATCATTTTAGTATAACGTCTAGGTAAATTTGTTGACATCATAAAGCCCCCCCCCCCCGAGATTTACCATCCTTTATTTAATCCCCCATTTCTCCGCTTCGTTGGAAATATATTCCCCATCTTAATCGTCTTCTAATTGTGTTTTTATTCGGCTATTGGCAACAATTACTGGCCATCTTCGAGACATGAATGAAACCTAATTAAAAATGTCTCACAAATTGACAAATAGAATTGCTGCAAGCATCTTTTGCTTGTTTGAGTGTTATGTAAAGCAACTATTAATTAGTACTTATGCATGCATAGCTAATGAGCAGCAATGTAAGGTCATCGCACAGTCTATGTATTTCAAGCACATCTTACTGTATCACTCCAGCCAGTATAAGGAAATATTATTTATATATTTTATAGTAACTGCTATAATATGTGGAAATGAATTGCACATACCTTGAACACACTAAAGCAAACAAAAACAAACCAAACAACACTATAACAATTAGTGCATTCTAATGGGATTAAGCAAGATTACCAACAGGTCCTAAACAGTAATGTGTAGAAAACGACAATAAATTACGAATATAAATAAATTATATAAATGAATTATATTAAGTTTGACTTATATTAAGTTTTATAATTTATGTTTGGTAATCCCACTGCTAGTATGACTATAGCGGCATCGTAAACACACAAAGGCAATGTGCAGATTCTTGTGAAACTAAGTCCATTAAGTTCAACATTGTGTTGAAGCATGACAACAGAGGTAAACCAGGTGCATGCACAGAACCAAACTTTGAGGAATTTGTAGCAGCTTTTGAAGAAACAAATATGGCCTTATTTGTCATTTCCCAGCAAATGGATCTGCTTCTGTTGATGGATTGTTAACTCTTTGCAATGACAAAGACTGCCAAGTACTTTTACTGTACATAAACGCATTACAACTAATACTAGAAAGCACTTGAAATGCGCAGACCTCCACCAAGGCAGCTCATTTCCGGTTAACTACAACTTTCTGTGGGACTGGACACCCCTCCAGAAAAAAATGACAAAACAGTAATTTCTCTTTCTTTGTTTCTATTAATGACCTCAATTCAAAATCACAGAAATAATCTTAATAACTAACAGATGGCATTCTCTGATAAAGTCCTGGATCCAGATGGTGACCCGGATCACTCCTGAAATGGAATCAATTGTTCCTTGTGTCATTCCTTGCCTTCCCTGAAAATGGTATCCAAATCTGTTCAGTAGTATTTGCATAAAGTTGCTTATAGACAAACAGACAGACAGACAAACGCCAACGAAAACATCACCTCCTTGGCAGAGGTAACTATTACATGTCATAGCTATGTGGGGGAGAAACACCATGACAATCACACTTACACATTAACACATTAATACATCAATATATCATAATACGGGTGGAGTGTCTTTGGGCAGAATTGTGAGTGAGGATCAAATCTTGTTAAACAGAGCCCGTTAAATAAGGCACTACCAAACAGAAGATTGTATGGTTTTAGTTCAATGAACAAATATTGCTGTTGTTGTTTATCTGCATGAAATGGGGCAAATGTGTGTATAACTCAGTAATGAGAAGGCTTTTAGTTAAACATGAAAAGATGCATTTTATTGGTTTTATTAGTTGTTTTAGAGAATTTTCCAAGATTATTTAGACCTTTAAGAACAGTTCAGGCAGTCATGAAAGAGTGTCATTCAAACCGTGTTGTGAACAAGTGCTCTTAGATAGTGGGTTTGAGAGAGAAGGGACTTTAGGTTAAAACTGATAAAATGAGAAAATACAGAGCCCAACTAGTGTTTTTATTTAATTATATGATCTAACCCAAAAGACCATAAATATAGAGTATTAAAGATGGGTGACCTCTCAGTAAGACCACAAAAAGCACAAACAATAATAGTATTGTCAGCCACAGAATATAGTTGTCTTTCTGCTTCAAGAGAATTTCAAGGTCGTCCATTTCAAATGTATATGACAGATTTGTATTATGTCTTTATAATAAAACAATGTGTTACAAGATTACAAATGTTGGTGCAGATGAGCTGTGATAATTGGAACATGGATCAAACTGCAAACCTTTAGTTAGTGAACAGCCTTCCTCCGAGCCACACTCTAACATATGCATGTTCTGCCTGATCATTTTAATGAGCCTGAAACTTAGCAATATTTCATATATATAAGTCAAGATTAGCACAGATAGTGTATTTGTAGAGCTTTGTGGCTTACATAGATAAACACATTAACACATTTATGTCAAGAATTACCCCAGCTGGTTTCCAGATTGGCTCTATGTGTGATTGTACTAAATGTTGACATCACTTTGAGGTGACTTTTAAAGCTTGTTATACAACCTGTCTTTAGTTCTTATTATGCCTTTTCAGTCCATATAGACTCACACTGGTTAGGATCTGCATATTTTCGACCATGACTCAGTAAAATGCAGGGCATTAGTCTATAAATAGATAACTGTAGCACATGGGATAGGGTCCATGTAGGATTTGAGTGAGGCCCAGATTTGCTAAATCTGCTCTCTGGCACCATAAATCATGTTAACAAAGGGGCAGCGTTTATCGGGCCACTGAGACAAAGTCAACTTTTAAACAGGAAGTTTAACAACAACCTTTACAAACAAAAACCTTTATCAGAGCCCTTGAAGTTGTTTGTTGTATGTCTCAGAATATGAGTTTAAGTTATTCAGTGATTGATTGTGTGGTTATTATAGTTCCCATAGAACAAATAAATGTATTGAGTCAGACCTAAACAATTTGATAACAATTTAAAAGATTAGCCTACTTTTTAAGTTGGCCAATGTTACACTGATAACATACACAAACACAAGTTCTGGATATTTGGCCTATCAGTAGCACAGTGCACCATGTATAGTGGTGTGGCGTGGAGGACAAAGTCAGTCACAGGATGCAATTTACGGAAATAAGTAAATTTGTTAGTATTCAGTCAAAGATAACAATTTTATTTAGACATTGCAATAAACTCGAAAGCTTTGTAGTCGTTAACTCAATTGTTTTCAGGCGCTGACTGGTCGCCTCAGAAAACACTCGTAAGGACCCCTGTCAGAGCATCATGGCGGCCACTAATGCCAAGTCGGTCTTGTTCGTTTGTTTGGGTAAGGAACTTCAAAATGTCATACAAGTTTTATGAAGTTTACATCGTAGGTTTACATTTTGTCAATTTGTAATCGACAGATGACTCTGCGTTGGCTTTCGCTTCCACGAGCGTATTAGTTTGTTACTCTGCCCAAATGAATGAGAGCATAAATGTTACAAATATTGGTTAACACTGGCGCCCTTTTTGTCTACAATGAATGCTCATTAAATAAAATTCATGAGTTATAATTTGTATTAACCCCCGAACTACGCAGGTGTGAAATGTACCTTTCGGGGTGCATTTCTGATCAAGGCCTGACCTCAGCCTTTTACTCATTTGAAATATAATCTTTTACATGCTTGTGTAGTTTGTAAGTTGTAACAACCTGGTAAATTGAAAACAAGTGCCGACTGGTGCATGGTTGTAGTTAGGGCTGCAACTAACGATTATTTAGCTAAATCTTTTTTTTTTTTTTATTGTTTTGGCTTAATTGCTGCTCTGCGTTGGTTGTAAAGCGTTTTTTCTCTCAGCAAATGGCATGTGTTTTAGAGTCTTAATTAATCCGATTAATTGTTTCAGTCGTAGTCTATTTATGACAAAGAGAGTTCAGTCCAGTTGCAGCATACACTGTTCACTGAATAGCATTTATGTGCTGTTTACACACATGCAATGTAAAATCTAATTTTATTAATATTTCTTCTAGTTTTTCTATTTTAAAAACAACAACTATGCACTGTTGTCTTTAGGGAATATATGCCGATCCCCAATTGCTGAGGCAGTCTTTCGGAAGACGGCAACAGACGCTGGAGTGGTTGAAAAGGTGACCCTTTCATTTTTTGTTTGGAACACTATTATGTAATGTTTCATTGCACCACAGCTAAAACATCAATAACCAACTAGGACCTGCCTACTGGTGCCTAATGTTTTTGATCTGTAAATTATGTTTTTATCTTTTACCATTCCCCATGCTCTGCTCTGTCTAGTGGAGAATAGACAGTGCTGCCACCTCCAGGTATGAGATAGGAAGCCCCCCTGATGACCGCGGGCAAGCCTGCATGAAGCGACATGATGTGCCCATGAGGCACATAGCCAGGCAGGTACGACTCCTGTTACCTGTAGCTAGCTCGTTTTTTGTTTTGTGTTGTTGCAGTGGGTCATAGACAGTGGTGCCACATCTGACTGGAATACAGGCAGCCACCCGGACGCCCGTGGCCTGGCTTGTCTAAGGAAACATGGCATTGAGACCAGCCACAGGGCCCGACAGGTACCACCTCATGTACCAGGGATTGTCAAGATAGCTGCAGGGGAATTCATGTTGAACCTTTAATGCCACAAAAACTAAATTCATATCTAATAGACCATTATTACACATTATATGAAAATCGATTATTATTGCTGTAAAACTATTTATAGGTCATATAGTGCACCATAGGCTGTCTCCTTACATTGTGTTTACAGTCTTATCCCTTAAACCTGCTCAGTAACAGTTCTCAGAGTACAGGTCTAAACCTGCCTTCATCAAAGATAAATAAAACTCATGCCAGTTATTCTCCTAGCACAGTCTGCTCTGACCAGAAGTATTAAAATGAAAAAAGGAACACTAAGATACTGACACATGTGTGCCTATGTGAACACCTAATCTCAAATACATGGTTTGTTAAAGTTTCTTTAATTAAAAACACAAGACTGTGTCATCTTGCTGCATGTGTTTCAACTCCTGATCAAGGTATTTGTCCATGTACGGCCTTGAGGCTTCAGCTCTACTCCTTCTCCCTTGTGCCTAAAACAGTTTGATTTTACCTGAGCGGACTGAGCTGTTTTCAGCTGAAGTGTAAAAGGCCTGTCACCCTGTTGGTGTGTCTCCTTCTAGACCCACCTCTAATCTCCTCAAAGCGTAGACCGGGAGAGTCAACTTTAGCTTTGAACGCAGTCAAATTTACTGAATGAGCTCTGATAAGCATGTGCTCTGTTCTCTTTCCTTTATCACTGACTTTTACTGTTTTACTTTATTTTCTTTTTTCATTCATTCAACATTACTAAAACACCAGTATCATTCAACTCTACATAAAAAAATGTTGGTTTAGAAAACTAAATGTGTTCCAAAGCAACCCAAAGACCTTTTTAGTGCACCTTTACACCTTATCAGAAACCATAACCATGGCATTTAATTTAGGAGACCATCAATATGTCATCAATGAGTCAAGATTTGAAGAACCTGGCCAAAATACCATCTCTCTGTAATGATTTCACTACACTTGTCATTGTTTGGTTTAGATGCGGCACAGATAAATCCTATTAATGATTTCCAGCTCATTATGTATCTGTTTACCTTTGTGATCCTGCTCAGTGGACACCAGTAATTATAACAGCATGTTCTACATAATATCTTGTTCAAAGTTAGAACGTGAGCTTACCTTTTTAAAAATGAATGAGCAGTATGAATTAATGAATGAATGAATGTGGTGGTGGTTGGAGGGGCTGTAGGCGCAGACTGGCAGCCACCCCCTCTGCCAGTGTGCCCCAGGGCAGCTGTGGCTACACAAGTAGCTTACCACCACCGGGTGTGACTGTGGAGTGAATGAATAATG
>JAVQKC010203271.1:0-21459 GCA_036025475.1 Philypnodon macrostomus | reverse complement strand
GTGAATACACCATTAACGTTTGAACAATGTTGAGAGTTATTGTGAACGCGTTTAATAAAGTTTGACTGACTGACTTGTCTAACTGTTTTGTTTCGCTTAATGCGCCTTATGGTCCGGTGCGCCCTATAGTGCGGAAAATACGGTAGTGTATTCACTGCAGGTTTCTAGCAGTTACGGTCCAATATACTGGCTAGACTTTCAAGTGTACCTAATAAAGTGGTCTTCTGCTGCTCACCTGCTGGTCAACTGAGCTAATATTCTACTATCTCAAACTTTTCTCTGACCTCTAGCATCAACGAAGGTTTTTCACCCACAAAACTGCTGCTCACTGGAGTTTTTAAACTCTAGTAGGTAATAATGTTCAAAGTCACCTAAATCACCTTTCTTCTTCATTCTATTAATTCAAACTTCCACAGGTTTGTCGTGAACATGTATGTATGACTAAATGTATTGGCTTAATGCAATCTCCCTACCGGTGAGTGTAGTTGGAGCATGTCTCCATATGTTGTAGGAAGCAATCACTACTTATGCAAAACATGTCTGTCAACTCCTACAGTGTTTTCACTTCACACGGCACTTCACAGATTTACCACCACATTTAGATCACTCATAGTTTGCAAATTATGCTAAGTGGAGTGAGTAGGCAGGAGGTGGTCAAATACTTTCACATATTTGAACAAGTGCAAATTTGATACTAAAAATCTCACAGGTACTTGCTGGCATTATGTAATCTAGGCATGCAACCAGTCAAATGGTTTCATGAGTTTTGGTGCAGGAATATATCAAAACAAAAAAAGACAGCATCCCTTAGACCTAGATCTGGTTTAGTACGTGTTTATACCAGTTTTAGTAATGCATTGTATGACATTCATCCCAATATTATTCCAGAGTTTACACCTGGCTTTGTCCTATTAAAGCCTCATTTTAGTCTGTGGTACCTGGACAAATACTTAGTTGTTAAAGGTTTAGAAAGAATTGACTGGAGAATGTCAATGTCAATCACTATAAAGTTTGCCAATGTAGCAACACTAACTATGTGCCACATCCCATGAGCATTTGAAATAGCTGGATCCAGGTGTGTTAGTGATCAAATGGCTTGTGCACACAGCCTGGGGAGCTGCCACTATGTACTGTGTGCTAAACTGGGCATCCTAATGAAATAAAAAGGCCAGTGTAACATTGAGTTACCTTTAAAGGCTAGAGCTGTCCCCAGTGAGATTGAATAATGCATTTAATGGTTTGGCGGAGAAATGTATTTTCCCAGACTCCCCTGTCAGCAGAAGGATGGAGGGAAAATGTAGAAAGAAAAAAACAAAACAACGAAGAATAAAAAACAAACATGTTTTGAAACAAGAAGCAGGGGACGACCAACAGCCAATTGAAATATGGGGAAGCGAATAGTCAAGGGAAGGAGGGAGGGAGGGAGGAGTGGGGAGACAGAAAAGGCAGTGTTTGCAAATCAGAAATTAAAAACATAAGCGTTCTACACACCATACCGTGTCCCACAGGAAATATGTAGCTTTCAGAATAAAAAAGCTTATTTGGGGCCAGGATCTAGACAGACACAGCCTTGGCCTCTCGCCATCATATACAGCAACGGGCTGAGGATGCAAAACCACAGACTACAATAACATTTAGCAGAATGTCATTGGAAATTTACCACTTGCCCGCTTCAATGGCAACTGCATTTGAAGCTATAGGCAGCAGAGTGAAACTATACTTGATGAATGACCACAACAGTAAACACAGTCTTTCCTTTGGCTGTTTGGTTTCTCCTTAGCAGCATTTTGTTTAACTAGCATAACATAACCCCCTGTGTATGATTGGTGATTACTGTCTAACTGTCTAATATACAGCTCCACATCCAACAATATATGTATTGTGCCATCTATCTTCCGGAATCAGCATTAACTTAATTAGCAAATGGGGCTCATGAGGTTGGTTAACTTAATTTCTTTTGCAGTATTGTCACATACACATAAATATGCCAGCATTTGTCACCACAGGTACCTCATTGTATTGGTACATATAAGTATATAGAATAAAAAAGTGTGACCGTGCTGTAGAGTAGTAGAAATGAATCAATAGAGGACTCACCACCCTGGTCCGTGCTGACTGTGATGATGGCGAACTGTCGGGGGAACGTGCTCATGTCTGACACGCCGTTATGAGACTCGATCTCGAAGGTGTAGTTGGCGTGAGAGGAGAAGTCAGTGATCGTTACGGTGGCGTTCGTCAGACCCAAGGGTCGAGGCAGGAATCGAACCTCCTCCTCACAGAGCTGGCAGTGGTCAGGTTCAGGGCCACAGCGCTTACACAGGACGTTATAGGTGAGATCCCTGCGCCCCCCAGTGTCACTGGGAGGGGACCACTCCAGCATCAGGAACGTGTCGTTTAGGTTGGACATCAGGTTACGAGGCGGAGATGGAGGACCTGCAAAGATTGAAAAACTACTAAGCAACTATGGGCTTGTGGCAGGGAACACCCAAGACAATTGTCAGTTGATGTATTCACTAGGTAAAATCTGAAAACACAGATTCTTGAAATACATGTTTTTGGACAGCAAGAGGAATCGACAGCAATTCCACAACCTCTTTGCTGAAAGCTTTCTGCCACTATGCATGAAACAAAATATGTTAAAATTATAAAATGGACTGTGCTTGACTGTTTACCCTGCATCTGATGAGTCAGTGATTTTTAAGCAATTGTTAAGTGTCATTGATCCATTTGTGTAACTTTGAGATGCTTATGGAAGAGACCAACCCCCATCAAAAGTGAAGGTACAGTGTACAGGTGAATGTGAAAGAGTTCATAATCATATATAAAATATTGGTTTGGCTTTGAAGCTTTGGTTGTTTGATTTCATTTAGTCAGATTATTATCAAATTAATGTCAATGCCATGATCAAATCTGGATTTTTTGTTTTCCATGTTCTGTATTAAGTGGGTGGACAGAAAATTATTATACATATTAGAGCATAGACATAAGGGTCACAAGCCAGTGCAGTGCCTCCCAAAGAGAATACGGCCTTTGTGTCAATAGCACGCATGGTTAAATCAAGGGCATCTAGCATAAAATAACTGCCCACTTTAAATAGGCTGAAAATAGTATGCCGACTCCGGAAAGTAAAAACCAAAATGAAAAGAGAAGCTAGTATAAGTGACTGGGTGAATAAACAGTTCTCATTTTGAAACAGGGTCAAAAAGTGAATCTTGTGGGACTCCCTTGGAATACAGTTAACTTGTCAAACAACATAAAGAAACACCACAAAACCAATATACTGGCTGAAAACGGATAAACATTGCATATTATGGCTGCATTTCAAAACTCTATGCTGTTGTGTGCGACTTATGGGTCTTGGCTCGCTTAGATGCATTCATAGACAGAGTGTGTTTGTGCCCAGGGTAAGTATTGTGTAGTAGCAGGAGCCAGCTGTCAGTGGGGCGGAGTTAGGAGACCAGAGGGATTTGAACAGTCCCGTCCTGCCAGCCTCTGTCTGACTGTACAATGGGACATCGCTCCATCCACCTCCCAGGGCTATTTCTGCACCAGAACAACTCCTCCTACATACCGCTTCTGCTTTTCCTCTATAGGACTGGTCGATATACTGTTTTACATTCCATTTTGAATCACAAAAAATCAGGTTCTAGAATTTTGCACAATATAATATTAATTCTTCTTTTATTGCATACAGGTGGCATACAGGACAGTTAGTCTCAGGGCTTTTTCGGGGAACCCACAGTAACATGAAGAGGACATGCAGACTCCACTCCAAGAGATTGTAAATGGCTGTTCCGAGGATCAATTGAAACAACCTCTATGGGTTATGTTTTCCTTCAACAGTGTAAAATGGTTGATTAGTTGATTACTCTGTGTTTGCTACCTCTATGAATGGTTAAGTTACATGTGAGGGAGATTGTAGGAGACAGTTCGAAGATCAATTCAACAACCTCCAAGGGATTTGTTTTCTAGTTAGTAAGACAGCATCTTGGTTGATTACTGTGTTAATGATCTAGTGACCTGAGTTCACTACTTCTAAGAATGAAGAGAACGATGGTAGGAGGAACTCACAAGATCACAAGGAGGACATGCAGATAGAGTCAGCCAGCTCATGGTTCAATCCACTAAACTTCTAGTTGAGTGACACACTGCAAAAGATTCTCCAAAGACAGCTCCTCCTGAATTTCTGTCAATTCTGTTCTTTTTCTTTTCTTTATCTCCTTCTGTCTTTATCGCCCATTATCTCTCCTCCTCTATTCTCTCCATCAGTGAAGGGTCCACCCACACCTCCCCGTCCCACAGAGCAACCCCACTGCCATCAATCAGGGCCTGTTCTCCTCCAGGGGCGAGATGGTATCAGCGGCCTCTCCTCTGTCGGCTCTGTCTTCACCTTTATCGTGCTCATGTGACACCCTCCTCTCCCTCCTCTCCCTCCTCTCCCTCTACAGTGCTGTCTCCAACACCAGTGTTTAATCTCCATTTCCCATCCTCACTTCAAGGAGATTGTTTATGGGCTTGGACTGAGGAGGAAGCCCTTTGTTATAATGCATCGCCCCAAAGGGAGAGAAAGGGGCTCACAACTTGTATTGAAGATATGTAAGACAGTACATTTGCTGTAGTCGCTCAAGCTGTTTATATGGTACTTTATTAATATTGGTATCCACCTATGACATATGAAAACAACATAAAGGTTTTTAGGATTTCCTCACAGCTTTGCCAAAATGTACGTCGGCCACATTTGGGATTAGATTTGTTCACAAGATGGTAGTGGGTTACTTTGAAGAGGCGTAAGTAACTATTGAGTTGGCTGGATTCACTGTTGAGAGGCTCGTTAGATCGTCCAAAATAAAATAAATAAGCAATAATGTGAAAGGGATTTTATTTTTACTATTATTTTAAAACATTTAGAAATGAAAATGACCAGAAGCTTTTTGGATTACAGGGCCAAGGAATCATTATGTAATTTGCGTGCATTTATGTGATACAGCATTTTTCATAACCACTCAGATGCATTGTCTTAAAATTGGTCAGTAATTAGCAAAGTTTAAATTGGATTCAAGAAACTGAAACTTTGGGGACCACAGAGGGGTTTAATGCTAGCTCAGAACATGGCAATATAGAAGATTACTTTCAAAATCAAGGTTATATTTTCAAGTCTATAGTTAGACATAAAAGGACTGTGTTTCATGCTTTCTAAAATGAGCTAACCTACTTTTAGAAATTCTAACGCAATGACATGGCTTTGTTGAACACTTAGAGACTCCAGTCTCCCACCCTGGTGAGTTCTCAACATGGCCCCGGTCTATCTCAGTGACAGCTAAATGGCTTTTTAATTAAAGGAGAATTAGTCCGCTTAAACTGTAATTTAATGCAAATATGAAGTCGTAATGACAGTCACTGAATAACAGATGAGACGAGGCAGTTCAAATAAATGTAACTCATAGGCTCTAATGTACAACAGAGTATTGCTGTATTTATACCATTTACTGGACAGTGACAACAGAAACAGTGGTAAAATGTTTTTTTATTTAGTCCTCCATAAACATTTGAATTTCTTATTAACAGACTAGTTTTGATGTGTTGTGCTTTCTCATGACTGAACCAACCAAAACGTGGATAAACCAGCTACAGGTATGACACATTAACATTTCACGGTCACAGGGGCTAGGAGCTTATCCCAGCAACTATGGGCCTTAGGTGGGGTATAGGCTAGACAGTAAAGTGGCAGTGCTGACACAGAAATACATGGAAAGACAACCATTTACTCTCACATGGATTTACTATGGCCAAGTTTAGATTAACCAATTCTTCCAACAAGCGTTTCTTCGGACGGACAAAAGAAGCCAAAAACACAAGACATGCAGAATCCACTCAACTGTGTATGGCCGGACCGAGGATCGTACTCACAACCTCACTGCTGCCCCAATGCAACGCCCACATTAATATTGCCCAGTTACTAATAAATTCTAGAAAAAGTCGAAATTGTCCGTGAGTTGTGTTGTACTCACGTGTACAGGCCATAGTAGGAGGATCTTTCCCCGCTCTGAAGAAGTCCGTCTCACAGCGGCACACAGCAGAGCCCTCGGCAAAACTGAAGCTATGAGGAGGACACTTGGAGCACTTGATGTTTCCAGCAAATGCCTTGTAGAAGCCCGAGTGGCATGCTGAGGGGCAGAGACACACAAGACCAACGTAGTTAGACACATCTGATACTCAATTATTACAGAGTATTTTATATTCATATATTCTGTTGTAATGTTGTATTTTCACTTTGGTTTCACTCCTGGATGGACCACTAAAATAACCGTTAGACGTGGCAGTGCCGTCACGATATACAGCAAGAGACAAATCACAGCACACACACATTATTATCACAGCATAAATTTGGATTAAATGTTTTATGAAGACTTTCTATAGTAGTTGCATCTCTTCTGTGTAACTAAATAATGATGTCTTTCAGTCATTAGGGAATAACAGTTTGCATCAAGTTATATGAATAATTACCAAACATGTCAAACAAGTTCTGCGATATGAGCAGAAAGTCATTAACACATTTGCCGTTTCATAATCCATTAACAGACATGAATATTAAAATCATGATGAAATGAACAAAGCTTTACAGTTATAAGATACACAGTGTGAGGTGATAAATTATTTTTAAATATAGACTGTTAATACCTTACCTATACATACCAAATATACAGTAAGTGCAAGAACCAGTCTAATGTATTTGTGAGAATGTGTCATTGTATGAGAAAGTGTCAATGTATGAGTCAGTGTCTTTATGTATCTTTACAACATGGCATCCAATATATTAGCATTGTGTTAAATACTGAGTAGCATGCAATGCAAAGTCTATCCACTTTTCAGGCGAATACAGACTGGGACCACCCCACAAGAACCTCTGTTTTTTGGACAGTTTGGACCCTGTTAAATACATACCCAACAAAACATAGCACCGCACCTCATCCCAAAAATGAAAGTAACAGATTGCATACATTCAGTTTTCTAAATATCCTTGCATCTATGGTTGTTCTCTGTATGATAAGTGGCATACCCTGCAGCAGTCCAAGGCCTCCTCTGTCATTAACCTCTGATACTGATGTGTCCTTGAGTTAAAATCTGTCACTCACCCCCCACCCGCCACCTCCCCTGGACCATCTCTGGACCCTGTTTTTAGACTGTCAAACCTAATGATGCTGCTGTCCGACCTTTGCTGAACGGCAGGATGCTCCCATTTTGAGTCTCGCCCCCCCACCACTGTGATATGTCTGGCCTGGGTGTGCAGTTCCAAGGCCAAAAGAGCTACAGAGTGTGTCAATGCATCACACACAAGGATGGACACACAAATGATGGCAAAAGGTTACAGGACCACACAGAGGCAATGAACATACAAATGTGATTTATAGATTAGATTAAACAAATAATAATAATATGTATGCTGTCTGTAGTTTGTCTACAACTACAATGCATACAAAAAGACTATAAGCATTAAATATGGATAAATGTGTAAACACTGGAACAGGGGACAAAGAAAAATAAAAGAATAAAAAGCCCATTATACTGCCGGACCGTCATAGTTTTGTGGTATAAATTTTGGGTCGTACCCCCAGCCCCACACTGAAGTGGACTTGGCAAGGGTAGTGACGGTGGACCTGACTGGAGCGGACAGCCTGTCAATATGAGTGAGACCTGGATGTTTTGACTGAAGAGAGGCAAGAGGGCATTAAAGGCACAGTCTGCAAATCAAAATGTCATACCTTTGATCCATCAAGGTCAGTGTGCTTCTGCCTAAAGTCAGTCAAAACAGCCCTGGATATTCAAAAACAGCTTTGGATTGACTGCCAGTAAAAAAAAAAAAAAAAGTTTTTCAGGACTCTGAATTTGAAAGAATTCTCTATTGCTGTTACCAGTGGTATCAGCTTTATGTAAGTGAAATACAATGTGCCGGTACATTTTCTGTTAATGAAAGGCGAGGCGTTAAGAAAATATGAAAGCATTATATAGTAGGTTGAGACATTGCAAACATTGAATCACAATTCTCAGAAGAGACCCAATGAAGCAGTAATGTCAGCTTCAGAAGTGTTATAAACATATCAAGTGCAATATCCTTTTGAGTGTAACTGTGATTTAGCTACACAGTGGTTATGTCTTATGCAGCAGTGTAGGTGTGTGTGCGCGTGTGTGTAGGAGAAAAGAAACCTGACCAAGCCGCCTTTGGGGCGCTGATCTAATTCTAGGCCCTTGGCCCAAGGTTAATGAGATCTGGAAGTCATCCAGAACATCTCCAAGAGCAGGGCTCACAGCCCCAACCCCGGCCTGAGACCCTGAGGCAGCAGACTTTATACTCAGTAGACCTGAACAACAGCACTACTGCACACACTGTCGTTAGTGGCTTCACTGTCCATCAAGTACATCTGTCTGTGCTCGGCCGACTCTTCTGATGAGCTACTGTTGTAAATTATACAAGCCCACTAAGTCTAATAGGAAGTTATCAGTCCTGTTCAAAATGGTCACATTACAAGAGCATGCTAACACCTCATTTCCTTGAGCTAATAGTGAGGCTATTCCCCTTAAAGACCCAATAACATGGCCCAGGAAATGGTTTTAAAGGTCCATCAGTTTCACGTGATGTGTAAGTGGTCTGTAGCGGTGGACTGTAGCCGGTGATGGTGGTTCCTCTCCTGGTGAAGTCAGCGAAGAAGAACAATTCCAAGAGGAGCACAATTCTGCAGCATTTACTTGCAGAACCACATCAACAAATGTTGCAGAATAGTTCAGCTCTTGAAATCAAAAGGCAGCGAGGTGAGCAAGAGGCGAAGCAAAGGATGATTGCAGAGATGGAGAGATGCAGCCTGGAAGTTTAGTGGAAAATGAGAGTTTTAAATTATGTCATACTGAAAGAGTAAATATCATGAACAATTATTATCAGATTTTTATCATGAGGTCATCTTTCACCCTGGCTGAAATGATGTTGGCAATTAATATACAACTCCCATGCAAGAAAGGATGAAGGCATTTTAAAAAGAGCAATCTGAAAATAAATAGTGTATTGTTGCTATTCATCTGCATAATATATGTAGCTTGGACCAGCTTTAGGATCCTATAGATGTATGTGTATGTTTTAACTTGCCTTCTTTAGTGGTTGTGCTACATAAATTCATTTGCAAAGCCTTGCCTCCAATATACATACGTTTCTTAAGCTAAGTAATCCTGCTTCAAGTTGTCACAAGTCAATGTAATTAGTGTCCCAAGTACTCATAAATGGAAAGAAAGAGCATCTGTTAAGTTACCGTATTTTATAAGACGCTCTGGAGTACAAGTCGCACCAGCCATAAAATGCATAATAAAGAAGGAAAAAACATATATAAGTCGAACTTTTGGGGGAAATGGAGCGCCCTCTTGTGGTTTAGTGTGAAAATAACATGTTAAATGATATACCGGTAATAATGTGTTAATAATTTCACCCATAAGTCGATCCAGAGTATAAGGCGCACCCCCTGCCAAACTATGAAAAAAAATTTGACTTATAGTCTGGAAAATACGGTAAATGCTTAAACCAGATGCTACAATGAAAAGGTAGCCATCGACAAGATCATCCAACTTTGTAATTTAAATGTATCTACAGAAAATACCAATCTATGAGACAATACAATTATATAAACAAAGTAAATTAGCCAAGTATCATTCAAAACTAAATCACCATCTATTTAAATGTCCTATACAGCACCTATGTACACTCTAAACCAGCTTTAGATGCTACTTCTCTCGTCAGCAGCATCTCTTACAAAGCAATGGCAGCTGCACTTCTTCAGCCTCCTGTGAATCATTACACATGTAATCAGGAACAACACTTTGAGACTCTCCAAATGAACAGCTCTTCTCTCAGCAGCCCTCTCTCGCTCCATCAGTCCTCCCCCCGCTCGCCCATTTTATTTATTTTGCCGGGAGTACAAGGGCGCTATCAGTGATGTGCACTACAGAATGGAGAGGCATCCTTCTCCTAAACATCTCAGCCGCAGAGTCGGGATGATGTTTCTTAATTAGTGACATAAGACGAACCAGGCCAGCCAAATGAAGGGGATTAGGAAGGTTATTAATTAAGTGAAGCATTTCTACATTTTACCTATAATTAAAGATCAAATGACATCTAGTGATGTCAATATTACTGTATGCTCTCTCTGGCCTCTTTATTATGTAGAACTTGTACCTGAAGTGGCACCAGTGTAGTCTTCTGCTGCTGTAGCCCACCTTATCTGAGCTTGACTTGACAGTAAATAGTAAATATTGTTTACAGAGCGCATACTCACTCAATGTTTTTTTCTTTGTTTTTGTTCTTTTTATTTTTTTACACTTAACCAACACTTACCCAACATGAAATTATATGAAAATCCCAAAACTAAACATTTTTTACATGCTAAGAACTGGCCACATGGCACAAACAACTAAATCCCCTCTTCATTATATTGCTTGGTTTTTCTAGAAGATATGTACATGACTAAATCCACTATAGATTGCTATTGAGCTAAATAATGTGATAAGTAGGTCTACCTAATAAAGTGGCCAGTGACTGCATCTTAAAATTAAGCATGTGTAAAGCGTATTGGATGTATTGTCTGTTTCAGAGGCTCATAGGTGTTTCAGCTTCCATCTTTATAGGCCTCTGTTTCATAAACAAAAACAACAATGTTGCATCTCTCTTGTATTTTTCCTCTGGCTGCCTTTGTGATTTTAATTTCCGATGACATTTATGGATCAGTGGATCTAACGCGCCACAAGAAATTATTAAAATGTGGTCAATGCACTTTATTGTTGTGTTGTAGAAACTAAAGCAGGCTAGAATAAGGACTAAGAACATAATGGGCAGTACTAGTCATGGCCACTAGGTGCTGGCTCCATAGGCCAACAGACGTACAACCTGAGCTTACATACAACCAAATTCTCTTTTTCATTTTCATTTGATCGAATGCCCTCCTCTGCCCTCTAATGCCATAGTCTACATGAGATATTTGAAAATAATCAATTATGTGATTTATTTCATTTTTAATTAAGTATATAATTAGGTATTTTGTGCACAAAAAAGCATTGAATCAGGCTGTAGAGAAGCACATCGACCACAGAGTCATTACAAAGACTTAAATGGAACGGACAAAGTAAGCTCCTTAAATGCAAACTTTTTTTGTTCACCATTTACAAAGATAATCAGAGCTAATAATCACTATTGCACTCACAACAGGCACCTCTCTGGAGAGTATTACAAGTCTGCACTGGCATGTCCAGAGCCTCAATCTCCTCTCCGACCGATCACCAGGGGCTGTGCTAGACCTGTTTAAAAGGTGGCTGAAATAGATCTAAACTAGGTCTGAATATAAACAGAGCTAAACCAACTCCAAACTAGCGCTAAATTACATATAAACTAGATCTTAACCAGGTCTAAACTATAAACAAGAGAGGTGCAAATCATAATGAAACCAGGGCTAAACTAAGAATAAACTAGATCTAAACCAGGTGTAGACTCGGTGTAAACATGATATTTGTGAAAAGAGACTAAACCAAGTCTAAACACCTAAAGCAGACATAAAAGACAACATTAGACATAGCTGTATAACAGGACTAAACCAGGGTTATATATGGTTATAAACAAGCAATAAATCAGGTCTAAAAATCTACAGACATGGAAACTACCACAATCTTCTACCCTGGTCCCTTTGGTGGCTACACACACCTGTTACTTTCATTAGGTACTTTTTGATGCAGCTGCACATTTTCAATTTGCACCAAAAACAACACCAGAGAACCAAGTACACATGGGGGAAGTTAATCATTTTGTAGTTTACTGTCATATAGTGATGAAAGGGAAACACAACGTGCCATAGACATAATGAAATGTGGAAGACTTAAATGTCAATCAAGACTTGCCCCCAAGAGAGTGGGAAAATGAAGCAGACAGAAACCATAGAAATATATGATTAGTTGCTGCCACCTTTCTTCTAGTTAAACAGAAATTGGCCAAATATCTCAAGCAATGCTGTCGTTGCCAAGGATATCAGGGAAAAGGCCTCAAACGTCAGCCACAACTGCTTTGGCACCAACTGCCACCTTAATCAGTTTGTGTGATTGTGTGAGCAATTAAGAGGCCCCGCCCCAAAACCATGACGTTTTTGATTTGTCTGGATGTTTGTGAAGGATGCCAAATTTGGTTAATTTCCCTAAAACTACATTCTTCTTTAAGTCTATAGGGGCCACTATTGAGGTAAATGGAATCATATTGATCAGACATGTTCAGGGTCAGGGGGTAATTAGGTGTTTTAGGTTTGAGCCTAATTGGGCAAAGTATGTGTATGTCCAATTTCAATCCAAAATGGCTGACTTCCTATTTGTAGTAGGTCGGGGCATAATAATATTTTCGGTTGGGCACACTGTGGAGAATCACTGTACCAAGTTGCATTATTCTCTGCCAATGTAAGTGTGTCCAGGGTCCCATAGGGGTCATAAACATGGGGGCTCTATTGATGCATTTGCATATGTACGTTAAATATACACTAGAGATTTTGTTCATGCCCATCAGGTATTAATGGTTCAATTACAGTGCTCCAGGCCATTAATTAGTTAATTAATTAATTATTATTCACCCACATCAATCCAGTTGGAAATTAAACTGTGTATAAAATTTGAAAGTAATCCAGCAATTCGTTTTGGAGTTATCGCATTCAAAGCTACAATGATTCCTCAATATCGCAGAAATACAGTTTTAAGTAAATATTAACTATTATAATATATAAATGTAAAACTATTTTAACATTAAAACTAAAGTAAATATTTGTGTGTCGATATCGATACATCGATATCATCATAATTTAAAGGGGGTAACAAAATAACAAAATTCCTCATTGAAGTGTGCATCTGAAATCTCCACCACCTAGTGAAGCTTAAACGTGTAAATTTCATTTACCCTGAATTCTGGCAACTCTCAGAATAACTACATCTACAAACACTCTGTTAAGTCTTTGAAAAGTACATAATCATTTACTAAGAGATAAAATAATCCAAGTTATTTAGGCACAGTTGTAAAACACAAGTGCTATATTTGACGGGGCAGTCTGGCTTTGAGACAGCCCAGGCCTCTATCTACAGTGTGTGTGACATTATCGTTGAATGGATCTTTTTATGGACTGGAGAGGTCAGCTGCACTGATCCCTTTATAGCTATGTTTATGGTGCGTCTGAAGAGTTCTGTGTCAGAGGAACTAACAAGGCGGTAAACCTCTCAAACAACATCACTTAACTGAGCGAAGGAGCGCCCAGGCCCGCTCTAAATCTTACTTTGGAGACAAAACGGTCTGGACGAGGCTTAAGGTGCACAGTAAAACAAGGACTTTTATGGTCACAGAGATAATGTCCCGACACAGTAAAAGACAATGGGAGCTTGAAAAGAAGAGAGCAAGGAAGTGCAAAAAACAATGGTCAAAAATAGTGACTTTTGTAACGAGTGTATTTACTTAGTTGGCAGTCGACCTAAAGAAGTATTGTAAAAGCGCATTCTGACCAGCACTGTGATGGGATAGTTTATTTCAAACTTTGGTGACCAGCAGGCCGAGTAAGCGAGAGAGTACAAGCATGTTTCTCTGTCTCTCTCGTACGTGTGCAGTGGCTCGCAGTTCACGTGAAAACACACCAACTCGTTTCACTTGTCAAGCTAAGCTAAGCAATGATAGCCACTTGAGAGGCTAACCATTCGAGCAACAAAAAGTGTAAAAAGTGGCCAATTTCACACAGAAAAAATGGATTAAACAGGCTAATTAATATCACTGGTTGTAGTGGGTGGGCCCTATGTGGAGTATGAATGGTGCTTGGCAAAAAACTAACATTTTTCTTATTCTTGCAGCCCGAGCTACAAGAATCGGCCTTTGCTTTCCATTTCTCTTACAATGCATAGGCTCACATGGAAGCTTAGCCAGTTCAAATTCAGTGATTAACGCGGTAGACCAGTCAATGAGAGGTTATTAATAATCAAGCCGATGGTGTTTTAAACTCGATACAGATGATTACCCTTTTAGATTTATTTTAGACTTTAACTTGCACTTATGTGTGCCCTTTTAGAGATAAATGGAATGGGTCAAAATGGCTCAATCAAGGAACCGGCGTAATGGGTTTGTACAATTTACCGTTTTCAAAACACTTTGGCGCTATGATATTGTACGGTTAAACAGAAAACTCCACTTTATGAAATCCCCTGTTTCTATTGGAGGAGATAAGTAACATCTTTACAGTGCATCTATTCACTGCCTCCTGGACTAAATTTGGCTGTGCATTCTACTGCTAACTGGGTGTGTAATTAGCCTCTGTGAGAAGAGTAACGTCTAATGAATTTCTTATAAGTCCTTATGAAGATTAACTGGACAAAACCTTCCCTTTGCCCCCGTCACCTCTACTTTTGATTGGTGATGATTGTAGCCCTAACATGCTACTTAAATCCACAGCAAATTGTCTTTAGCAGAGCATTAGCATAAAACCTTCTTGTGCAAAATAAACAACCGCAATGCCTTCTTCAAAAAATAAAAAGCCCAAAGTGAGATGATGATACGGAAGCCCTTTGGTAACATCAACGGCCACATAATGGAGCTGGAGTGAAATTAAAATGGATCAGTCAATTTAAACGCTCTGTGTACAGCAGTTTGGCTAAATCTTCTATTCAGACTTCCAGCAAAATCTAATCAAGTCAGTGCAACAATTCAAATTCAACATTTACACTAGGTGTAAGTGTTCCATTATTGCAATATCATCAAACCAGATTGTGTGCAACAAGAAACTAAATGTATTGTTTTAGCTCTGGACTAGTTTAGTCTTAGATCTTTTTAAAGGCATAATGTAATGGCTATTGTTTTATATAATCCAACAGACGTTGCATGTCTAGATATTGCAAATGTATGCACTGAAAAAAATCTTTCCTGGTGCAATTGCATTTTGAATAGTGTTTAGTGTTTTATTATGCTGCATACTTTATACCACAGTATGTGTCTGTTCAGGGCATTGTCAGTCAAGGCCATGCATGTTTTTATTTTCACTTTCGAGGGTGCTTGCCTGCTGATTGCAGACTTACAAGTTAAATGTTTTTGCAGCAGGCTGCACTCTTAAGAACATGTCTTTTATAGTGTCAATTGTTATGTAAAGAGTCCCTAATGAAATAAGACTTTTCTTTACTCTAAAAGTAGGGAACCAAAATGAATTTTTCAGGGAAAGTCAGAAATGATGCAAAGACCAGTGGATCTGTGGAAATGAGCTGCTGTGGCGGCTGTCTGAGCTCCCCGAGTGCTGTCTAGTTTTATATGAAATCTTGTGTGTTGTTCCTTTAAGCTGTGATTTAGTCCTATTTGAGTCCTGTTTTAGCCATGGTTTGCTCTTGTAAAGGTTAAGCCTGGGTTTAGCCTGGATTGAGCCTGGGTTAACTCTTTGATACATTTTAACCAGTAAATTGTAGTATTGTAATTTAATCTACAGTATGTCATAGTATCAAAATATTAAACATAGTCTAAAAGTGTGCACCCCAAATTTATACTAAGATGTACAATTGTGAAGAAGTGGGATTTCTGTACATCTTTGAGAAGTGACAGTAATGATGAAAATATTTAATCTAAAGTTGTTATAAAAGGAAACTTCTATTTGTTGATGATTCAAATACTGTTCTTTAAAATGGTCTGTCGGGGAAATGTGTGATAGAAGATTCTGAGATCATCATTGAGTGGGTGTATAGTAAAGACTGTCAAACTTGTAATACATTTTGCCACAATGGTGTCCCAGTTTAGGATTTCTAGACAAACCAATTTTACATCATATTATTCAGTTTTATAAGACATATTGTCAAGATGATGTTTCACACACAGAAAACTTTAGTGGTCTGTCAGTAACAAAAAGCCATGGATATGAATGCTACAATTGTCAATTTAATTCCTTATAGAGACATACAACCATACATATATAAAATAATAATGCACCAGATTCCCCATTGACTTGACAATCACCCACTAGTCTTGGCCGAAAAGAGTGTCGAACAGCCAACCTTCTGAATAATAGACAACATGCTTGACCACCAATGCTCAATCTCATATCTTATTGGCACCTCTTGGAGAATTGAGGAAGCTGGTGTCCCAAGAAAGCCTCCATAGAAGCTCAGACATGCAGACTCCACGCTAACACTGGGATCAGTCATAAAGCCGCCATGCTGTGCTCACTGACACACAACACATAGGACTTTATTTTTTATTCTCTATTTTCTTCTTCACATTTCAAGACGTTGCCATTTAGAAAACACAGCTAATCAAACACAGCTAATCAAACAGTAGCTGGCAAGTTTTTAGATCTACAAAATTGGTTCGGCTGTATAGACAGTGATATTGATCGATCTGATTTTATTAGGAGTAGTCATTTTAAAACAGTGGTTGTAGCACATTACACTTAGAGGTTACTTACTCAAAAGAACAAAATAATAATCATTGCTAATTGTTACAGACTCTGAAACATGCCATTTGCTGAGTGAAAATGCTTTAACAGCAGACACAGAACAATAATTAAGCCAAAACTGTACAAAAAGTATATACATTTTGCATTTAATATTAATTTAAGAGCCAGAAGTCCTCTGGTGGCAGTAGTTTTACCTTCACCTGGTTCAAATTTTGTAAAAAAAATCCCCTATTTATATTACATTAATATATTTATTTATTATACCTTTCGCTATCCAACAATTAAAAAATAGTCGAGAGATTAATCAATTAGCAAAATACTCGCTACATCCTGACTAGTATTATAACTAGTAGAGGCACTATGAATCCTGACAAATGCAACTTTCCTAACGTACAAAGTAATAAGGGGGCTGTGTTCAGGGGGTGTGTGCATTTTGAGCCGCACTGATGAACTTTTAAGCCGTATTCCCTGTACATTTACTAATACTAATAATATAATAATCAGAACAAATAAATCCAATTCTCCAAGTCACTATGCAATATTCAGGACTTATACTGTGTATTTATACTGTATGTAGTGTTTATCCAGAGCCTTAACCGATTTAAGCCTAATTTGAGTTTCATAAAGTCACTACAAATATCCAATGAACTGTGAAATAGGACACAGGTTAAATTACCTACTACTTACTTTATTATTAAAATGATCTAATAGCTATTTAGAAAATGGAGGTGTGTAAAGACCATAGCGGAGACTGAGGCACTGGACATGACAAATTGATTTTAATTTCACTCTAGCTCCATTATGCCATCTCTATATCATTATATCACAGGCTATCTACTGCCCACCCCTGGCTTCCTGCTGCGATTCTGCGATGAGCCATTCTTCAGATGGAAATATGTAACCTTTCCAGGTGTAAGGGGGAGTCTGCATTTGTTTCCTCTGGCAGGCGCTCCGCATTGTGTCGCCTTTCTAATGCGCTTAGAGTTTGTGCCTCGGAGAAGTTACACAAAGTACTTCATGCAGTCATCTCTGGTGATAAAGTGTGCCTTCACCGGACGAGCGGGAAACATTTGCCAGTAATTAGAGGAGAATGAGCACAACTGGAGCACGAGCGACTCTTGTTAATGATCTGAGGATGGCACTGTGTCTAGCTGCTATACTCTCAACACGCACACTTGTAGTTACCAGGCTACAGTACAGCTCTGTTGTGTGCATACGGTTAGAAATTAAGAGATTCTTCAGTAAAGTAAGAAAAAACACCACTTCAATCAGTTAGCACTTCTTACTCTCCGCAAGAAGGTTGTAAAAAGAGTACGCATTTCTTCCAGGTGCTACTATGCATTCTCTCTGTCTTCCGCCCACTGGATAAAGACATGTTAGGAGAATTGGTGACATTCCTACAGACTGTATGATGATGACTGAATGATGATTACATTTTACATTTTGATTGTTTTCCCTCGGACTATACAACTTGATTTTTGGTATATTTGTAATATGATGTCATTAACTGGACCACAGATACAGAAAATTAGATTTGGGGCTAAATTAATACTTTTGATATAGCTGGCACTGACATTTGCACCTAGAGCCTCCATCTCCTCCCAGTGAGCCAATAACTGGGTATGTTTTTGTGTTTACCCCCCAAAGTCTCCATCTGTAGAGAGTGATGCCAGGGACCACACACACCATTGTAACTGCTTCCTGCCAACTATAGCCATGCTGCGGCAATTATATCCAAACCACAGTCTCTGAGTCCCTATGATCCAGGGAAACCATCTCAGTCTGGTGGTTCTTCAGTGTGGAGCGGATTCAGCTGAGTTGTTGGCATCATGACTGAAGTCAAACTTTTGTGTGATCATAGTTACATGAAGTTTTCGAAGCAATGTATTGTAATTGAATGGCTATACGGTTAAGGCACTATTGAGACTAGATTAGCTCTAATTTAAGATCACTTAAAGTTCATCGGTTTTGTAGCAAATCAACCGTTGAAACCAAATTAAACCATTCACTTTTGCTTATTCCCGGCATCTAATAGAGACATAGTACACTGACAGACATTAACGGTGGGAGAGAATGAGAAAGAACCCACAGTATCACGGGTAGAACACGCAGATTCCACCAGTAGAGAGATTGTAAATTTAACCCACAATGTCTTTGCTCAGATAGAAGCGCTAACCACTCTTCCACTGTGTCCCTACCAACATATGAAAGACAATTCACTCTTTATCATGCTAAAAACCGTAGTTCATAAGTTTGTCGACTGGAATATGTTAGAACCAGATTCATTGTGTTGGTTGTATAATAATATCAAAGGTCTCCTATTTTTACTCTGAAGTGTTGCTGGGTGCTATTGTGACTTATAGAAGTGGGTGATGAGTGTACACTGTGTCAGGGGGAGTGAAGGGGTCTGTGAGGAAGAGAATGTAGAGCTACAGTACACTTTGAACAATAGACCTATATTAGGCCACTTGTTTATGTCATGACATTTATTTAAATATGGTTAACATATAACATATAACAAAAGAGAACAGAAAGTAAAAAAATCAGATTTTATAATTAGAGCTTGTTGATTGGAGGAGAATACGGAGGAACTATAAGGAGGAAGTCACAGAAAGGAACTTTATTTAGGATCACGTAGACTTTTGATGAAGGACATAGTGATCATACTAAATGAAGGGATTGTGAATAGTACATCAAGGCTTTCTTTTAACTCTGAATCTATTATGTTAATAATATTATTCCACATTACCTGAACTAAACACTTGTAGAGGTGGTAAAAGCTAATGCAACCTTCAAAATCTTTACAATTATTTTAAAAGTTAGAGATAATTGGAGATGAACTTGTGTGGGCCCACACTGTATTAACACATTTCCATATAGTCAAGTCACTCCCTCATTATTAGAGGCACAGATTATATTGCAGAATTTCTATTTAAAGCCTTCTCACTGTTTCTCTGTCATATATCAGCTACATTTTCACCTGAATAACACGGAGCACAGTGAGAAAATCTAAAACTGGGAAGATGTGTTGGGCTGTGGAGGCATACCTTATCACCCAGTGAACGCTTCCAAACAAGGTTATTTGGGGAACTAATTACTAACTAAAGCAAGAACTTGTAAGTTTCTATCTCAGGACTTTGGCTGATGTCATCTATTGTGTCTTTGGGCAAGATTCTTTACACTTTATGTTTGCCTGAGTGTGTTAAGTGTGGCTTAAGAGTTCATACACCACGAAAATAATCACAGAAAATTTGTCCAAACACTATCCTAGGCGCAGAAGATCACGAGACAGTGTATACTTTGTGTCAGTCCCAAGCTGGGATAAATGGACATAGTTGTGTCACAAAGGGCATATGCCAAATCAAGGTAATCACTGATGCTAAGAGGCTAACGATTTGCTGTGGTCACTCCAAAAAGAAAAAGCAACTGGAAAAGCTATTACTTTACTGCTGAAGTTGCTTTAACCTAATATTTAAAGGTGTAGTAGTGTAGTATCAATCAAAATTCTGAACCAATGAACTATAAAGTGTATGTGTGATTTGTGTCTGTAGAAACGTTAATGTTGAAATGATAACTAATAAGGCAAAGACAAACATATATATAGCATGTGAAAACCTATTAGCTGGAGATTTTAAATGTGTAACTGGTAAAGTGGGTGTGTGCGTTGTAATGAAAATAAATGGGAAGTGAAGTATGAACTCACTTCGTCACACTGTAAGTTTCCGAAAAAAAGAACAAGTTAATAATAAAAAGTAAAAATGCTTAATATTATATATCTGAGCCTGTTCTATGTAAAGTAGGTTGTTGTAGTCTGCAGAGGCCAGCGGAGTGAAACTTGACTACAATTGGTCAAAGTAGTATCCCACAAACTGTGATTTGATGTTGAAGTAGGGTATGTAAAATAATAAGTATGACACATTTTACATCATAGAACTTCTTTTGGGAAACTTACAGACTTACACCTGTAATTACAGAAAATAATATAATAATATAATATTATTGCCTTGAAACCTGACCACTCTCAGGGATTAGTATTGGCATGCAATAAAAGTCTAATTTACGGGTTTATAATCTCACTTCACACAAAGACGCCGTATGGTCTATATCCAGTCTATCCTTCTCCGATCCCCTCCTGATCTATAGAGTGTAATAGTGTTTAATAAGGCTGACATTATGGCTCGGATAATCCCACTCTCTCATGCAGCAACACACCAACCAATTCCTTTTTGAACCGCCTCAGCTGTTTCCGTGACGATTTCAAAAAGCTCATTTCGAGAAAAAGAACGGTTCGCAAAAAGAGAGGGGCCTCAAATATCAATTACTACTGATGAAAAAGGGACTGAAAAAGAAGCTGATGGATGCTACTTTCCCTCCAAACCCGTTGACTTTTCTATTCATTTCCCTTTCACATGTTTTTATTATAGACTGATAAAAGCGTATGATAAGGAAAAATTAATATGGCTTGGGTCTAAGTGAGAGTGGTAGAGAATGTGGGTGAGTGGTTTATGGAGGAGAAAAGTACAAAGTAAATGGTTTGCACAATAGAATAGAATATGTATGCAAATGTGAGATAAAGTTTTCACACTAAACTATAGCATTAGGTAAAGTACAAACTAACTGAATAAAAAATCGCTAAATGCACCGGATATTACAAATGAAAACGCAGCAGATGTACCAAAACGCATCAAACAATGTATAATTTATGATGATAGAATGTTAGTTTGTGAACTGTACTTGGCATGTTACCTTTGGTAGATTCTGCCTCAATTTTGTCTCTGTTTGCTGATTATCTACACTGTCTAAAGAATAAATGCAAACATGTGTCTGAAAGTGTCAATGAAGCATATCGAAGGAAAAAAAAAATCAATAAACTCAGTGTGGTCTGGTTTCAGGTTTCAGGTTTCAGTTTATTTGTCATATGCACATTCAACACAGGGTCAGAAAATGCAATGAAATGCTTTGGATCGGAAGAACCGTTAGACTCGCTAAGATACTCATGAAG
>JAVQKC010203262.1:0-21774 GCA_036025475.1 Philypnodon macrostomus | reverse complement strand
TTATTTTGTATTTATTTGTTTTTCACTATGTATTTTATTTTGTATTTATTTATTCACTATGTTTATTTTTCAATATGTATTTTATTAATTTATTTATTCGCTATGCATTTTTTTCAATATGTATTTATTTTTCAATAAGTTTTTAAATTTTTTTTAATAGTTCTTCCTTTATGCTTATGGCTGGTCTATCATCTATTTGAACACAACTATGAGCTCAAGTCCCTTTGAAAACTGGAGAATACATTATCTGTAAGTCCTTTTCGCTCTGATCGTGACAGACTGTGACAGGTATATTTACATTTTTACTCCACAAAAGACCAGCGTGACTTCTGAATTCTCTTTACAGTGTCTTTAAATGTCACTCACATATAAGTCCATTAATATTCAACTCTATGCATAAACATGAGCTATCTCTTTTTACTGTCCAATTCTTTTTAATTCAGTCCATTTTTCAGGGGTTGTTTTCATGCTAATGTGCTGCACCTGTTGAGAGGTCGCTGCTCCTGCCAGTCCCCGCCCTTCTGCAGATGTCAACCCCCCGCCGGCGATGTCCCGGGATAAATGTCACGCCGTTGGATTACTTTGGCCAACCACTACTTTTTTTTGTACATTTTTCCCAAAAAGTTCAAGGTGAAGTTTTGACTTTGTTGTTTCTGTGTTCAACTTTTTGTTCAAGACAAACCTGCTGACGCTCAAACCGAACCGACATGCCTTGTAGTGTTTCAGAAATGAATGGCCTACTGGGATTTTTACAAAGAATGGTTGGGAAAAAAAGAGAATATCAAGTTAGTGGCAGTTCTGTGGGCAGAAATACCTCATCGATTCCAGAGATCTGAGCATTTCTGCAGATTCTTGAATGCACGGAACAAGAAGCAGGCAGGCTACATCAGCAGAAGACCACACCGGGAGCCACAAACTTGGGGACAAGGTCTACCTAATAAAGTGGCCAGGAATTTTTACATGCACCACTGTATAAAGTTCTTTTCTCCGTCAACTTTGCTCTTGGGAAGTTCAGACATTCAGACATAACTCGCAAAAAACACTTTGAGGTGATGGCAGCATGATTTTTTCCTCAAGGAGTCTGCCCCATTCATGGTCATACTCTGCTTTCTGTCTGCCTGCCTGCCTCATCGACCATGACTTCACAATGTGCAGTCCTCATTGGTGTATTTTTAATCAAAACGTCTTGTGTGGAATGCTAAATTTATTCATTTCCTCCTCTAAGCAAGGAGGCCAGATGATACACTTTGTTGTCTATATTTCGCTGAGGGATCATTGGGGATTGTGGTCTCAGTCTCCCCGATCACTACAATGACCCATCTGTCATCTGGTATGGTAGAGCTTTTACAGTGAATTACAAGGAAATAATCAAATCTGACATTGTGCAATTAAAATACTAACATGGGTTCAAATTTGACCTCTTACAAATGTAGCCAATATTTCGCTGTGCATATGACAAAAATGCATGGACGTTGAATTGTGCTGTATACAACTATGCCTATTTGTATTCTTGGGACTCCACCAAGGGATCGATCTCAAAATGGTAAAGATATAGAGCCTATTTTTCTGAACTGAAACCACGATTCAGGAATAGTTCAGGTGTAAATGGGCTAGCCACCAAACCACAAAGTCTGTAGAATACAAAAAAAAAACACAAAGAATGTTTCATTAATGGCCCTATAGCTAGATTTAGTACATTCATTTTAGCCTTCAATGGTACATAAAGGTCTCAATAATTCATAGACGCATACAAAAAACATTTCATTCATCAAATTCAAACCATTGTGTTTTGAGTTATCTTGCCAACACGCCAAGAGACCAACCCTTCAATGAGCCACAATGACGTAATTAATTCACAATATAGACTCAATATCTCAGTAATGCATCCATCCAGGCAAGGTGTCTGAACTGTCTTGCCCAAGGACACAGTGAATGAATATGTCAAATTGAGGATCGCACTGCCAACCTTCTAACTAGATGAGTGAATGTCTTGTTCTTCCAAGTGAGCTTCTCTTCTCTGTAAAAGCAACAAAGAATATGGAAGGAATAATCAGTCCAGTTTCTATCTGATATATGATGATGATATGCCGAGTTCACCTATTAGAAACATTAATAATAAATTGCTTAATGTGCCGTCATTGTCACGTATGTATTGCTGAAGTCCTGTGATGAAGTGTTTGCATGAAGAATGAACCTGAACTGTATCTCTGTATATAAATAAGCTGTTCACTTAGAAAAGATGAATATTTCTGAAGATATATGGAAAATATGGAAATATATGCATGACGGTCTATTATTACTGCCCTTAATGAATTTTAATCCTTCATCATCTTGTACTTCAGAGTTTCGGTGTTGACTTTGAGAATGTCAAACAAGCAACTCTATTCTCTGCCGATAGCAATCTCAGACAACGTTGTTTTATACTAATGAAGTTTTGTGTTTTGCTAGTGTTATCTCAACATTTTTTACCCTGAGATGACATCCATTTTGGCCCATTATTTAGACAAGTCTGTGTTTGGACAATAAATTGCACTTTCTCCGCAGCAGCCCCACTGACCTTCCAGACACAAGATAAAAGAAGCTTCAAGACTATTTTCAAGCCGGCGTGAGCGTGGGCATTCGGTCATACACCGGGTTTTGTCATCATTACCGCCGGACAGGGCGACATCGGTCACATACAGGGCGTCCCACACTCTTCACTGATGTGTCCAGGGCTGGAGGGGTCTTCATCATCGCCGTGTAGACAGTCACCATGTCTATATCCAGAAACCCACCATTATGTTTCTATGGGAAGAATTTAAAGGCATGGTCCGGAACAATATAAAATGCATTGGATTAACCATTTGTACAGTTACAGACTAGTGGTGGCTGGCAAGCTGCTTCTGAATCCACAGCTGACCTGGGGAAGACTGATGACGTTGTGGAATCCATACCATGCTGAGGGCCTCTCTAACCCAGTTAAAGGTGTAGTCTGTAGGTTTTGTAAGTTTTTTGGGGGGTTTTAAATTGACCATCTGGCCCTGTTCTATGATGATGTAAAGTCATCTGGTCATCTGTAGTGGCCAGGGGAGGGACTAAAGTACAATAATAATAATGACAGATTATCTACTTTGATTTAGATTTTTCAAACAGATCGTAAAGCTAACACTATTCACACGTATGCAATGGGTGAAGAGTCTTGCCAAAAGGTATGAACCAAACAGGAATCAAACTACCATACTGGTTAGTGGGAGCTGCTCTACCTACTGAGCCATTAACACGAAGTGCTGAGAGTTAATGTCAGAAACACATTTCTAATTCATCAACCTGAATATAGCATACATCTTTGGCATCTGTCATATAGCTTGTTAGTATCTGATCTTTTGTTGAAAGCGCTATACTCTTAAGATGATATCAATAATAGAAAATCACAACTAAGTGGGTACAGAAAAATGACATTTTTCGCAGGACCACACCTTTTCTTACAGACAACCATTTATTCATTAACTATTCATAATCTACCTAGAAAATTTCATTTATGCATGCATTTCTTTGGAGAATGAGCAAGCCTATCTAAAGCGATAATATTGTTTTACCTAAAAGTTAATTTTTTTACATTGCAGTTGACACTTCCATGCATAATCAGCCATAACATTTTCCCGGCCGGTGCCAGCCTCCTATAGACTGCATATTTCCCTGGAGTTCATTGTATGGAGTTAAATAGCAATTAAAGGCTGTAAAATGGAAGGTCACTCAGTATAGACACAAGTTACAGACACAGCAGTGGAGAGTGGTGGGGAGACTACATAAAACATACACTTGTTCATACTAAAAACTAGTCAGTACAAAGAGGACAGTTATGGGAAGTCAGTATAGTTGCTGTAGCTTACATCCGGCAACTATGGGCTTCAGGAGGTTAGGCAGGTCCTACACTTATCCAAACCACTGACAGTGTCCCTTTTGAATTATATGGTTCTATCTGCATTCTGACTACATTTGAGTTAATATACTTTCAAAATTCAAGGCTTGATTTTACAGATAGAACTATACTAGATCTATTTTGACATAGCCTATAAAAAAAATAAAAAAAATAAAAAATAAAAATAATGAATGAATGAATGAAGATTATGTATCCAAATATAGGAATATGAAAATAACTAAATTTTGTCAAAAATGTCAGATGGAACATTATATTTCTAAGGGGACATTTCTGTCGCTGTACAGGAACTAAAGTAAAATAATAATAATTACAGATTTTTAACATTGGATGGAAACTGGGATGCAATGTAGACACTATTCTAGAGTTCCATAATCTGTTTTTCTCTTCATTTACATGGCTTATTCCCATGTGGCTGGCTAGCTGGCTGGCTCTTTTTTATGTCTATATGTTAAGTACAGGATAAAGACATTAAAACTCAAGTCACTTGATACAGACCGATACAAACAGCAGCAGCAAGCAGACTTCATGGAGCTATTCTCAGTCAAACAGGCCGTGATATGAAGCAAAAGCAGCAGCCGTCTCATCATTGAACCTCCTTGACACGTCTCTGAGCCGCACTCTCCACAGACAACCTTATAATTTGGACTTCAGATATATCTTTAATGACTGAGGCCGACTAAAGTAGTGTTCCCTTGGCGAGACAATGACATCCCTATCCTTTTTACATGGTGGATCTTGTGAAGCCATTACTCACAAGTCTTTTCTATTCTCTAGTAAAAATGCCAAGTGCAAGGGTGTGATACAAACTCAGTGAAGCAGAAGGAGATTTTTTTTTTTTTCAGGTCAAAGGGTTTTCTATCAAAACGCCTTTATTTGGTAACTTTGAAGGTAGTTCTGAAGCTCAGTGTGTTACATCAGTAGAATGGACTAAGAGGACTGGTTATTGAAAAGGTTAGACATTATGTTCCAATATAATAGATAGGAATTCATTACAGTATTTCTAAAGCCCTTAACCTGGAGGCATTTGTTGGATTAAACTTTTAAAATCAAGACCACTTTGTTTATCACAAAGGAATTTTGGACACACAAAGGCTGCCACACCAGGTCTAACCCAGGTCCAAGCCAGGTCCAAGCCAGATCCAAGCCAGGTCTAAACCAGGTCTAACCCAGGTCTATCCCAGGTCTATCCCAGGTCTAAACAAGGTCTAACCCAGGTCTAACCCAGGTCTAACCCAGGTCTAACCCAGGTCTTATCCAGGACTAGGTGATGCCTCATACATCAAATTCCACTAACCCAATATTTGAACTTCAATTCTCCCAAAAAAGAGCCTGTGTACCACCACTAGATCCTGTACCACAATTTGAGAACCACTGATTTCGAAGTTATGGCCTAGCTAGCATTAATAGTCATTCATTCTTATAGTGTTCATAGACACACGCAGAACTATTTACTATGCACTAAATATTAGACTGACCAAAACCTGGTCCAACACGCACATTTGTTGGTTAGTGCTAGCCCGAGAGAACCCTTGATAAAATGGTGAGGACACACAGACTCCACTCATACAAACCCACAAATGATGTCATTCAAAGGATGTTGTGCATTGAACCAAAAGTACATCATGGGCGTTTTGTGAGTGATTTAACCTTCAGTCCATTTTTGTTGATATAAATATATGTTGCAATCAATTGTATTCAATCTATCATATGCAGTACTTTTTCATTGTTACCATGCCTTAGTAATTTGCAATTCTTTTGGTTTTGTAGATAAATGCAGTCCTATAGTTTTTTGAATACATGAAGGCACTCTACAGACGACCTTTGCACACAAAAGAGAAACTATTTGAGAAGCATAAGTATATATATATTCACTGGTTCGAAAAAGCCAGCCCTGAACTCTAGCTGTGAGCAAGGGTACGTTTCAATTGCCTATTTCAAAGTCAAAAAGTTATTTCAAAACCAAACATGTCATGAAAAACACTGTCAGGTCAAGCCAAAGGATGCTTTTGTAAGTTTGGTGAAGTTCCATTGGCTTTTCAAGTGTCCTAGAAAGTGCTGTAAGCTATGGGGATGTGTCCTCTTGCAGTCTGCAGAGGCAAGGTATATTTGGGATGAAGACCTTCTAAGTGAAAGTCCTCCAAGACATTCCAAGCTTGCATTTCAAAGTGTTGTGAAATGGGACAGTAAAACTAGACCAAGGAAAATATTTGAAAAGCATCCCTAAGTGCAAAAACTTCAGCAAGATATAATTATACTACAAACATTGGGACTAGTCATGAGTTTTTTTAACTGTATTGGGTATACCTGCTCAAAGACCAAAAGCTAATCCACCAAACACATTTCAAAATTTAGTGCATTCTGGTATAAAGACATTAAGATGAATTGCTGTTCAAACCAAGCATCCAAATAAACATTATTTAAGTAACTTTGAAGGTGACATGGCTATTGGTTCCAGACAAGCTACAGTGAAAGGCGAGTGAAATCGAGAGAGCGGCAGTTGTGGGGGAGAAAATACCGGAGCAACTGAAAAAACACACCATCAAACTCAGCAGAAAACCTCACCAAGGCAACTTTATAAAAAGGTACAAAATCTACCTAATAATATGGCCACACACTGCTTTTCCCACAACACTAGTTCTAATGTCCTTGGGCGAGACAATTAATCCCCAGCAGCTCGAGAGGAACTCCTTTGAGGCTAATCGCAATAGACTGTTGGTCAGAGCCAGCCAGATCCCCAGTGTGAATGTGCGTACGCATTGTAAAGCTGGGCCAGTCTCAAAAAAACTGCCACGCATGGTCTGTGAACCTTCCCAGGTAAGGTGAAGGTCAGAAAAATCTATTTAAGGTTTTTGAAAGGGCAGCAAGTGGAAATAATGTTGGCAAAAGCAGGCCAGGAAGTAAATGTTGGAGGTTTTAAACAATTGCAAAAATACATTACTGGATCTGAAACATCTATATCTGGATCTTTCATGGTTAATTAGATATTAGTTAATTAATATTTGGTGGCAGTGGCTCATGTGGTAATATAAGAGGTCAGTAGTTCAAGTCAGACTTCACACATCTTGCCTGAATGTGTCGATATGTTTGATTGTGGTAGAAATGTAGTGTGGTATGGCTGCCACATCTCTGACAGTCTAAGTCAGTGCAACTGACTGAATTGATTGAAGAATCAATGGATAATACACTTACTTGTGAAGCACTTTGGTTTTTGACAAGGAAGCAAGTTGTGATTGTAGCGGCTATTGGTGTATTATGGCTGCCATGTTTTTGCCTGTCTGCCCCAAGGCAACAGTGGATATAGAGTTCACGTACCATCACAAGTGTTGGTGTGTGTAAGGGCAGGAGGATAAATAGAATTTTCTTCTAAAGCATTTTCAAGACAGCAAGTGGAACCGAACTTGGCAAGGGCATGTCAGTAACTAAGTACATGAGTTTTTATAACTTGTGTGTCATTTCAAACAATTGCCAAAATACATTACCCGGTTCGAAAAACGTTACAAAGTTCTGTGTTCGCTTTTATCTCGCTCTCGCAAGGTCAATTACGCTCAGACGCCTCAACGCTTTCATTTATTCAAAGGGAAAAGTGTGTTGGAATGACGGGAGTTGTGATATGGAGTGACACAGGAGAGAATTACCCAAACCGGAGGGCAAGTAGATGACACAGTTTAGCACCAAGCATTGTGGAACATATGTGTCAGCCACAATGTGCGTCAAGCTAGCTATTTTTTTGGTTTGATGAAAAGTGCAATGTTACAAAGAAAATGAACCAAACGAGTTTCTGTATAGACCAGGGGTGGGAAAACTGTGGCTCGGGGGGCCACATACGGCCCGCGGAGCTTTTTAATTCAGCCTTCCGAGCATTTTCTATGTATTAAAAATATTGTGTCACATTGTTATACCCTGCAGTAACCCCCTTAATTGGATTGGTCTTTTCTCAACATACTATTGAGTCGTCGTGAGTCCAACAGAGGGTGCTGGATAAACACCAGGAGCCTTTCTGAACCCTGTTAAGTTACCCTAACCCAGGTCTCATTTGTCAGTAACAGCTGCAGTTTTAGAGAATACAATCTTTGCTGGCCCACTTGGCAAATTTTAAAACCCCACGTGGCCCTTGAGTCAAAAAGTTTGCCCACCCCTGGTATAGACTTTATTTACTGTGTAGTGACCAGTGGGTGATGTTGGACTCATTAGGCCGCAGTATAAATAGAATTAGCAGAAGGCAGGAGAGTGGTGGTGGTAGTCGGGATAACACTGGGCTTTCCACAGGGGAAAACCTTGATTAAATTAGCATTGGAGTAGCTGGACAAATACAAGAAATAAGCTAATTCAAATGTGCAGATTTGCTCAGTCTGATGGAGGGTGTGTTGCCCATTGGTTGGCCTTTCCATTGTAATGTATGGCATAGTGTAAGGTATCTGGCAACTACTGACGACTGTTGCTAATAAATAAATTCTAGCATTTATTAGTTGCGCAATTCATAACTAAATGGTAGAAATAGTGTATACTGCCCAAATTGGAACCAAGAACCTTTCAGTTAAGTGGTAAATGCTCTGTCCAATAAAAAACAAATGTGATCCCATTAATCCCCTTGTGTGTGCAGCGGGTACTGGACCTATTTTGCAATTTCAAAAAAATCTGTGTTACTATCGCATTTTGCCATGACAGAATCTTTTCTTGGCTTTTCAAACAAAAAACGATCGGTCTTTCCTGAGCTGTCCTTTCGTTAAATTCTGGACATACTGTAGCTTTTCAGTCACAAACAAAAGAAAAATCTATACCAATGCTGGGGACCAAACATCTTGCTGGAGCTGAAATTAAAGTTTGTCTTTGAGAACTTTCCTCTTCATTTCCAAGTTCCATTTGTTTTCCAAACCAGCCGTTGATGCATAGCTGATTGCTGGTGTCTGGCATACCCAAGTTTAGATGTATGCAATAACTCCCCATCCAATAACACACACTCGGTAATGTTCCTGTCCCCATTAATGTTTTGTAATGATTTTGTAGAGTCATGCAAACACAGCCCCACCAAGCACCATTGCCTTCAACTTCACAGCCCAAGAACTACGAACTCACAGTCACCCCGTTGCTAACGTTTTGCCAATGAGAAATAATCAAAAACTGGAAAGCGTTCAGAAATTCCCTGGCAAACAAGATCATTTTCACACCCTTTTTGTTAGCGTAGTAAAAGTAAGAAATAAAAATACACAAATTATTCCCCCGCAGACAGAATTTCATGCTTGACAGCTGTACAACTCAAGCATCTGGTGGGGTCCCGCTACCAAAGATGTTCCAAGATTCTTTTCACTCTAGGCTCCCCCCTCGGGCCGATCTAGGGTGCCACGAAATAACCTGCCAAATACTACATGCATGGAGCTCAAGTGATAAGACAATGAAAAAAATTGTAGGATTTGAAATGAGCCTTTTTAGAAATAGAAGTCGGTGTAATCTCTAATGGATTTACTTTGAGTCCCTGATAAGGAAAAGGTTTTAGTTTGAGAAATGCTATATATGTCAAAATATGTGTTATATAATTATAAGGTTACAACTTCATTTATTTGATGGCACAATGCAAAGTGGTTTGTGATCACTGGCAGAGCAGCAGAACCATCTCACTCTTCTCCATCACAACCTCAGCAGTAGAACCATCTCAAGTTGTGATCGCCGCCTCAGCAGCAGAACCATCTCACTCTTCTCCATCACAACCTCAGCAGTAGGACCATCTCACGTTGTGCTCACCGCCTCAGCAGGCGAACCATCTCACTCTTCTCCATCACAACCTCAGCAGTAGAACCATCTCACTCTTCCCCATCACCGCCTAAGATGCAAAACGATCTCACTTTTCTCCATCACTGTCTCAGCAGTAGAACCATCTCATTCTCCTTCATCACAACCTCAGCAGTAGAACCACCTCACTCTCTACCATGACCTCAGCAGCAGAACCGTCTCACTCTTCCCCATCACAGCCTAAGCTGCAAAACAATCTCACTTTTCTCCATCACAGCCTCAGCAGTAGAACCATCTCACTCTCCATCATGACCTCAGCAGCAGGCCCAGCTCACTCTTATCCATACCCATCTCAGCACCAGAACCATCTCACTCTCCATTATCACTTCAGCACACATTTTACACAATACTATGTCAACATTTTGTGGAAAAAGTAAACACTATTATGTAATGAGCCGGTATTCAATCTCAGACAACAAAGTACATAACTGAAAAATCCAATGACACCAACTGCAATTATCTAGATCCTATTCAATGTAGAAGTGTTTTTTCTCTGTTAAATGCCCATATCTCACCAAGAATACAGCAATGAAATCATTTCCTCTTCAAATATAATCATTTCCAAACTGCTAAACCAACATTTCAGATAAATTATAATAGCTTATATCCTCTGCCTTGGTAATAAAATAACAGATGGCAAATTTGACTGTTTTTACCGCCACTGTCAATATCAAAATCTAATATTTCTTGTTTCGAATTGCCGACATTTATGTGCAAACTTCCCATGTCTTTATTATTCCGCTCTGTTTATACAATGGGAAAAAGGTAGACAGTTCAAATCTGCACACTCACCATCCCAGATGTCCGCCGATGAAGATGCCAAACAAACGATAAAGTAAACGACCATGTAGATGCAACTTTTGGCTCGCACATATGCTAGCCTAACAGGGAAAACAGCTTTTCGCCCAAGTGCCGGGCATATGGCGCGCTTGTATTTTCGACAACAAGATACCGTGTCACCTTGTCTCGGCCACCTGTAGACGCTGACCAACAGAGAGTGCTGAACTTAGATGATATTACCACACACAATGACCATATTTATAGTTTTTGTATTCTGAGGAAGGCCATATGCTTATCAGGGCGACCTTTGTTGTGTCCGGTGGCATGTCACACAGTCTGTTGAAGCAGGCGGGGGAGCGTGACGAACAATACTGGAGGTCAAGATCACAAAGCCGGCTCAAAAGTTGTTCTACTTCACATGTTTCGGGCCCAAACTTGACACGGGCCTCGTTTTTCTGAACGTTTACAGAGGTGGCTACTGAACCTCCAAAGGCACTATTTACCAATGCACTTAACACTTGCAGGGTGAATTCTGAATTATGTCTCTAGTTCATTCACTAGCGGTCATTCACTTCATGTAGAAAAATCAATTCTGGTTAAGTTTAAAAGAACTGGTTACACTAATTTGGGTCGGCAGTGGCGCGCAAGAGGAATACCGGTTCAAATCCCCGCCCGAGTGTATACTGTTGTTGTGTCCCTGGGCAAGACACTTAATCCACATTGTCTATGAATGAATGTGGTTGTGTGATTGGTGGTGGTCAGAGAGGCCATCTCTGCCAGTGTGCCCCAGGGCAGCTGTGGCACCACCACCAGTGTATTGAGTCAATGAATAATGAACTCAATTGTAGAGCACTTTGGGTATCTTGAAAGCCATTTTTATTATTCTTTGGAATTGGTCATTTTTATGCCTCATATTTAGGCAGTGTACCAAAGTAAAGAAATTCAACCACTGATTATCTGTGAAATCAATATGAGCAAAAAAAAAAGCTATTCTTGCAGTGGTATAAACTTAAATATAAAATAAACCATATGTGCTGATGTTGCATATAGCCATATAACACTCTACTTCTACTATTATTTATGAGCAGGTGTGCAGTAGCTTTTCCAAAAAACTGCACAGATTATTCTACATAGCTACATTTTATCATCTCTTACAAGCTTCATCACAAAAGCCCTAAAACCACATTGATGTATTTAGAGGAGCTTAGTAATTCAGCATTATGGAAACCGGCCTACTGTTAATCCCTCTCAGGCATCTTAAATTCTGGCTTTGGACGGTGAGTCAGATGTTTGCTAGCACGTACGCTCATGCTTGACTCATCATGTTCGATTTAATCTGACTGTTCAGCATTCAAGGGCATTTTGCAGATATCAAAAATACAAACGTCCAAAGGGGGGGAAATAAAAGTTTGCCTGACTAGCTGTTTTTTAAAATTAAGTGAAATGATAAAAATGTGTCTTATAAAGAAGTCTGAAGGAGGCCTTTAAACTGGGTGTGAACTAGGTCTGAACTAAGACACAACCAGTGCTATAAACAACATAGATACAATGGAAAAAGAGGGATGTCTAGATTTGTTGAAAATACTTGAATTCTACCTTTTAGATTGATTTACTTATTAGACCTGGATTATTTGACTTGATTTCATTTATTTTATTTGTTATTTATTTGTATTTAGTTATTTTTTACCAAAGCTTAATAAGTGAATAAATCTAAATATGTCAAAAGTATTTAAATCAAGATTAATGTTATGAATTCAAGTCATTTTAACTTAATATTTTTTGTAGCAGGTCTAAACCGGGTCTAAGCCAGGACTAAACCGGGTATAAACCGGGTCTAAACCGGGAATAAACTAGGTCTAAACTAGGACTAAACCAGGTCTAAACTAAGACTAAACCAGAAATAAACCAGGACTAAACCAGGTCTAAACCAGGTCTGATCCAGGACTAATCCAGGTCTAAACCAGGTCTAATCTAGGACTAATCCAGGACTAAACCAGGACTAAACCAGGTCAGAACTTCAGAACTTTAAACCCAATGACATCCCTGCTGTTGTTACTCCTTAATTATAATGAACGCAAGTGAGCCGAAACACATTTCAATTTTATTTTAGTGCATGAAAAATGTAATCACAAGCCAGACTGCGGGCTTTTCTTTAGGTTCCGTAACCTGACTGAGCAACAAGCCAATTACTAATGTGGTCCATGGACTGTGGTTCCTGCTATTAGTCAGTTGCATAAAATTAGCAAGATCAGCATGGAGATGTTGAGATAATCATTCGAGGTTTAACAGACCTTAATTAAAGAATTATAAACTAATTGGTGGGTAGAGTGGACAACATGTCGAGAATTGGTTAATCGTGAAGTCTGTAAGTGTAGTAAAAATTATCTATGATGTAAAACATAATTATTATTTTACTTTAGTCCCTCCCCTGGGCTATACAACCTTTGAGGAAGTGAAAATCTAAGTACTCGAAGGTTCATATACATACAGCTGTGCTTCAATAGGTCTTGATGTAAGTCATTGTTAATTCCACATTCTTCATAGTCTAGATTGTATTATGTCATGGAAGGTAACCACCAAAGAATAGAGCATCTTGCACACACTGGTGTATTCACTTGTATAGGCATCAGTCCGTAGAGAGCACAAAATGACTGTAGAAATGACTGACATATTAGTCTGAGCTCAAATTGCTAATCACTCTGTCACATTGCATCAAGCCAGTGGATTTAGTCACTGAATATGGCAAAAATCATTTTGACCATTTCAAAAATTGATGATCCACAGATATGTTTACAAAAATAACCATGTCAAGGGTTTACAGAGAAGGGCTTGACAAAGATACAAACATCCAGTGATCTGTGGTCAAACATACATTTATTTATTTATTTATTTACTAACATGCATTTTATTTATTAACATGTATTTACTTGTTTATTTATTTATTAACATGTATTTATGTATTTATTTATTAACATGTATTTATTTGTTAATTTTTATTAACATGTATTTATTTGTTTATTTATTTATTAACATGTATTTATTTATTAACATTTATTTATTTATTAACATTTATTTATTTATTTTTATTTTTTACTAAACAAAAAAGTAAGTAGACCTCCTAACATTACATTGTACTTAATGAGGTAGATACAATGTAGTTTAGGGCTATGTCAAGAAAGTCTTTTAAGGTAAAGACAAACCAGGCTGCAGAGGAAGAGAGATCGGTGCATATGCTGTTGTGTTCAGTTTGATCCATGCATCAATCAACTTAAAAAAAAAAATACAAAATACATGCACAAGCCAGAGACCTATTTATTTAAACAGCTACTGGAAGACTCACAGAATGGAGGCTCTGCACACATCTTTGTTGATTTGTCAGATTGGGCTAATGTAACGAGCCGGCTTCTCTCTGCCAAAAGTCTCTGGCAGTACCTAGGACAGGACAGGGAAAGACTAAGTAGGACACTTTAGCGGGGGTGCGTAGGCGGATGAGAAATTGTGTATTGTTCATTTTGATTGATTTTTTTTTACATTTTCTTATTTTAGCAAACCTCCGGACTAAACTATTTGCTTTTGATCACAAATGCATATACACTCACTGGCCACTTGATTAGGTAGACCTTGATGAAATGAGTAGTTATGTGAGCTAACGTCGCTATGCCCTTTATTCTGATGCATAATTGTCTTTCAAAATACCATTTCATTTATTTGACTCAAATGAGCCCAAATCATGACTAAACCCGGACTAGATCTGGACTAAATCCGGTCTAAATTGTGCCTCAACAAGGTCCAAGCAGTGGTGCAAAAACACACAAAGAATGTTCCGGACCAGAAACAAAAAAAACTAGATTGATCCTGCATACCACAGTTGGAGAACAGGTGCAATGGTAAAGGCAGACCTGAACACACAAGCAGGTCTACCTAATAGAGTGGCCACTCTGTGTGTTAAGCCATATTTGTCAGATTGGGCTAACGTAACGAGCCGGCTGCTCTCTGCCAACGGTCTTTGGCAGTGCTGTGATGGAGGGAAGAGACAAAAAAAGGACAGGACAGAGGAAGACTAAGTAGGACAGTTTAGCGGGGTGACGAAGGATGTGAGTGTGTGAGTGTGTGAGTGTGTGGTGGCCTCTGGGGGGGTGTAGTCAGGTCAAGGTTTTCTGTCTGTGGTTTATGTGGCACGTGGATGGATGAGGCACGTTTCAGGCAGAGCTGTGATGGACTTGGCAGCAGGAGCTTTGGCTACAGTAAAACACAAAAGGACTCCTGGGCTGGCTTTATTTGTGTCCTGGCTCCAAAGTGTCCCCCAGTGGTGCCTCAGTGACCGGGCCGGTGGCTGGGAGTGCTGTCCGGTAAGTAACAATCAAGTAGAAAGTAGCTAAGGTTCAATTCAATTGTATTTTTTATTTTTTTTTGTATCTATATTTTGCACGAGTCACATGGTTTTGTCGGGGTGTGTGATGACGATCTGTTAATCTTGGAAGATCGTTGAATCGTGCTACGGTGCCTTCATTTATGCTCTGTTAATCTTCTGTCATTTTTAGTGAGCCAGTGTTCATAATATAAAAAAGAACATTCCCAGTATTAAGGATTATGATGAAAATTGGATTGGATGTACACTGAACCCACAAATCAATAGAAAAACACAAAACACAGCCCACATAGCACAGAGGCATAAAGCATTAGCATGTAATTAATCACATATCACATACATGGAGCTCGCTGCTAAATGATTCTGTGACTTAATTGACTGAATATATAATGGAAGCAGCTGTCATGTTTTCAGATACGGTGAACCAATGCTTTACCAGCAGACACACTATGGATGCTAATATTAGGTTCAAATCTGGCGTATTTTGACACCAACGTAAAGTTGTTTTTGCCGGTTCAATTCCGTGTTTTTGCACACTTCCTGCTCGACTTCCTCACATATTCTGTTTGTGTCTCCCCGCCAAGCGCTTCTAGCTTGCTTTACCACCGCTTGGCACTGCTCAAATGCTTTTTCACTGACTTTTTAAAACTCTATTTGTGCTTCTAATCCCCTTGTTCCGTGCTGACCCAAAATGTGCCTTTTTTTAAAGGGGGGCTGCAGGGTGCATTAACTTCTTTTGGGTGACTGCATTCAAGCCATTTAAAGGCACCATTCAAGAAAGTAATCACAAAAGCTGTGCTAGCCGGAAAACACTTTAGATTTTTGCACTACAATCCCCCAACAGCAACTTCCCATTTCCTACCAGGTCATACAAACAAACCCAGAATAATTGTCTTCCAAGCATGTTTGAGTGAGTCGGTCTGCTGAGGAACTGACCTTCCCAAGAGCTAAAAAACACTACGCCACTACTACTCTGTGTCATTTCCATTGGCTGTAGAAATTAAATGGGTGTGGTCCAGCGGGGAAAGAGGGCCTTAACTGGAAATGCACCACATCTGAGCTTTTTTTCAGCAGAGAAAAGTAACCAAAAATGACCAAAAGCACTTAGGGTTAACACTGTCATTAGTTTTTATTCTAAAATGTGGGCTTCTGGTTGTGGGTCCGGAGGAAGGCTGGAATATGGGGTGTAACACCAAAATAGGGTCACTAGCATTGGATTACGAAACATTAGTGAACGGTGGCACCAGCTGACAACTCTGCAGCTGACCCTGAAGCCACCGTAGGAGGTGTGTCAAGCTTGTTTGCTCAGCAGGAACAACACCACCTGTACAATGCCAAATAGATTTTGAGGAGCTTAAAAAAAAAATAAAAGCTGGTAACCTCTCTCCTGCTAAATGGACCAAAGGTTGAGTCAAGAAAGATTATTCCTGGTGTGGAAAAGGAGAAAGAGAGTGTTATTTCAAAAGTAGGCTGTGAGCGAGTCAAAAATAGCTTCAAAGGGCCTTCCGAGTTACGAGCAAAATCCCAAGGGTACGTCTTTCGAGGTGAAAATGAAAAAAAAAAAAGATAATCTAAATTCAATAACATTATTTCTAATACGTCAAACATACTTCAGACAGTTGTTTTATTTACAAACGGTGGCGCTGATAGAATAAAGCTTGTGATTCGGTACCCATGAACGGTTTCTCGGGGGACTTGTGGATCGGGCTCAAGTTTGACGGTCGGTGTACTGCACATGGCTAACTTTTATTGGAGGTGAGGTTGAACACGGGCAGCAGGGAGGGAAGGAGAAATGAATAAGAGATCGTGGCTTTTGTAATAATAATAATAATAATGCATTAGTTTTATACAGTGCTTTTCTCAAGACTCAAAGACACTTTATTCATTCACTCCACAGTCACACCCGGTGGTGGTAAGCTACTTGTGTAGCCACAGCTGCCCTGGGGCACACTGACAGAGGGGGTGCCTGCCAGTTTGCACCTACAGCCCCTCCAACCACCACCACATTCATTGGCAATGTAGAGATGAACTTATCTGCGAGCGCCTGTGACATTTGTGAAATAAAAAACGGTGCAGATGACTTAGAGATATTGATGTACCTTTAGTAAGTACTTTGGAAAACAGGCAACAAAACTGCCCAGAATTTTAAAAAAATTATTAGAAGTCTTATACATATCTAAGGCAATACCAATAAGCCAATATGTTGTCATACTTCAGGACCATGGACAGTGATACATCCAAGCCATGCAATATCTTCCAACTGGAAATATGCACACATCATCTACAGATCATTACTACAAAACAAGAAGCTAATAGTTTCTTAATCGGATGAATTTGAATAAATATTCTGAGATCAAGGTACAGTAAAAAAAAAACGTGTTCAATTTGCATGTCTCTTCTGAAGAAAACTTAAAGTTGTAGTCCATAATTTTTGTAGAAAATAAGAAAAAGTTCAAAATCAAAAACTAGTCCCTCCCCTGGCCTCTGCATTCTACAGTCGACTTACTTTACATTACTAAAATAAACTTTACCACTATTCGTCAAAGCAACAGTCGTTTTAAAAAATCGTACATATTTTCCTTGCATTTTCCTATACCTGTCTATCCCAGGTCATCCGATAACGATGCCCGTTTGATGCCGCAGTGACGGGATGTAACACGGTGAAATTGGCCCCCGCTGCCAGCTGCCCTTCATCCGACGCCTGCCCTCATCACCGGTGCAAGAGAAAAGGCCAAGGAGGCGCGCTGCCTGGCCTGTCCGTCTACCCGACCGCCTGCTTGACATTCTGCCCTCCGGATAAGGCTCCTTCCAGTGCAGCCGTGCCTGTAATGTTTCTGTGAGCGGCAACAGGCGAGAGACAAGTCGGAACACGGCTCGATGGGGGATGTGGTGTGGACTACCAAAAAGGAAGCTGGGTGTTTTGGACAGTTTTGAGATGTGTGAGGGCAGAGTTTTTATTTCTATGTCTAGTCACTATCAATAATTTATATGCTCTTACTGGCCACTTTTATAGGTGGACCGTGTTGAGCTAATGTTGCCTTTCCCCTTTGACTAAACAATAGGTCTTTAAAGGTTAAAAAAACTGAAGAACTGCTTTCTCAGACTGTGTTCTGTGATGTACAGTAGGTAATCTGTCATAATTATTTCACTTTAGTCCCTCCCGTGATCACTACAGCAACAGCAAACCAGAGTTTGTGGGTTACCGCTTTGACCAATAGAAATCGAGTTTAACTTTAGTCCCTCCCCTGGCCTCTACAGGTTATAGACAAACACAGAAAAGGATCGGACTTTTTCTTATGGACTATACCTTTAAATCAGGACTGAACTGTGTCTAAAGTAGGTCTAAACCCAGTGTAAACCAAAACTAGATCTGGACCAAATTAGGCCTAGACACTCAATAAAAGCTCCCACCCAAAGAGATGAAAGCTGGATTTGAATTGCAGAAAAAAAAAAAAAAAAATATATATATATATATATATATATATATATATATATATAATTATCCCATGTACAAAAATGCTACCCATACCCCAGTTTGAGAACCAATGGGCTGGCTATATTGTGTTAGGCATATTTGAACTCACAAGTACCCAGCGGTGTTCTTCAGCCATATTATAAAATGCATTTGAGAAGATTCTATTGCAGCTTGGTTACTACGCCACTTGCCCGATAGTAAAAGTGCAACTCCATATCTGCAAAAATAAATCCCTATCAAAATCCTATCGGCCAATAATGATATCATTTTATTTTTGACAGTAAAAGTGAAGCGGGCCAAAGGGGGAGCCTTGATGTGCTCCTCATTAAAGCTGATCTTAAAGTTCAATGGGCAGGTATAATGCACTATTATGCCCAGACAGCTACTAAGTGCATTTGGCTGCAGTTATAACAGTCAGCATAAATAGTCCGCCTCCCAGTAACAGTCTGATGGACCAGTCAGACCTGATACCCCAGGGGCTAATCGGGGGTTGGGAGAGGTCTCGTTAAATCGCTATGCTAGCTTTATTACCTAATTGGTTGCTGACATTAGCTGCCGGTGACTGGGATAGACAGAAGCTTCAAGAGATTTCGTCATAGGAGCGCTGCTGAAAAACGTGAAAAATAAAATTGCAGAAATCAAGTCAATGATTGTATAATACTCAGAATTGCATATCGCTGTTTAATCTAATGTATCTTTTTACATAAATATTGTTTCAGGACCATGGACAGTGCTACAAGCATGCACTTTTTCTGTCTATTTTGTTAAAGTCAAAATGTAAAGATATGTTTACTATACACCGAAAGCCAGTTACTTACTAAATCACAACAAATCGAAAAGTATCTAGACAGACTTATTAAAATATATAAATAATCATCTATTTGTGTTTTGATTCAGCTCGAACTGCGAGTGGAATACAATACCAGAGCGTTTAAAAGACAAGGCCAAGAACAAGCTATCTCAATTTGAAAACGGGCTTAGCGTTTCAGCATCAGGCTTTACATTCTTTGCTTAAACAAAACATTAAAGGATATTTCGTAAACAGCATCAACAACAGTTTTTACATCTAAAAAGAATCGATCAACTCTAAGGACATCTTGATCTCGATTTCTCCTTGGACGGCTGCCACTTATTGGGTGCTATTATGTCCGTCCCGCTAGTTCTCACCTTCAAGTGTTGACAGCTCGCAAAGGCACGTGCACACCCCCAGCGATAAGATTACATCACATTGTCAACTACAGTCAAATACATTTCCCCCCTTACATCGTGGGATGAATGAGAGTGTGATGGTTCTGCTGCTGTAGTGGTGATGGAGGAGAGTGGGATAGTTCTTGTTCAAAAATGTCGTTTTTTTTTCTCTTCGTTATTCTTTTAAGACCAAGGGATTTTGATCATTATAGTATTCAGATAGATGAGGAGGAGATAGTTCTACTGCTGAGGTGGCGATGGGGCAAAAGATAGTGAAATTGTTCTGCTGCTGAGGAAGCTGGGAACAATAAGCTGTGGAGGGTGAGATGGTTCTGCTTTTGAGGAGGGGGTGATGGGGGTAAGTGAGCTGGTTCTGCTCCTAAGTAGTGATGGGGCAAGAACAGCGTTGTATGGCACTACACACTGGCTAAACAGACGTATCAGGTGGTGATGGTGTAGAGATAGATGGTTCTGCTGCGGAGATGGAGATGTAGGAGAGTGAGATGGTTCTGCTGCGAAGGTGGTGATGGAGGCGAGTGAGATGGTTCTGCTGCGGAGATGGATATGTAGGAGAGTGAGATGGTTCTGCTGCGAAGGTGGTGATGGAGGCGAGTGAGATGGTTCAGCTGCGGAGGTGGTGATGCAGGGGAGTGAGATGGCTCTGTGGCTGATGTGGTGATGGAGGAGAGTGAAATGGTTCTGCTGCTGAGGGTGGAGATGGAGGGGAGTGTGATATTCTGCTGCAGAGGTGGTGATGGAGACGAGAGAGATGGTTCTGCTGCAGAGGTGGCGATCGAGGAGAATAAGATGATTAGCGATTCAGGTGGTGATGGAGGAGAGGATTCTACTGAGCAATGATTGGCCAAGTGCTTGAGGAAGTAGAATGTGATTGGCTGTGAGAAGGCGTTTACTTCTTCTTTTATATTAACTTTAAAACTAAAGAATCACTTTCACTTTACTTGTACAAAACATCCCGGCTCTACCCCATTATTAAGAAAAACACGACTAATCAGATAACAAATCTAGCCTGGAAACTGCAATTATGAAGGAATAATTAACATTTAAGAACTCTTTGGATGGTATCATTAAGCTATTTATATGCACCACTTGTATTGTATAATGGTTGTATGGAAGTAAGAGCTCTTTTCTTCTAAAAAGGTGCAATCATTGCTTTGTGGCCAATCAGCTGCTTTGAAATGCATTTTTTTAATAATGTACCACCGGAAAGAATGTGCTCGTCCTTCAATGTGCTAATTATGAGAACTCCTGTAATTACTGTAATCAAGTCGGTTTGCTCAAATACGACCTGCTTACACCCAGGTGAAGTAGATTGTGCATTGTTGTTCACAGCACATATTTCTGGATATTAGTTGTTGTTGAAAATTGGTCGGCGGAAGCACTCAAATGTTGACGAGCGATTTCATGTAATTTTACAGAATATTCGGGAATCTTTCAATATTTGTTGATTGTTCCTAAATGTACCATTGTATTGCTTTATTTGTTTTCTTGTGCATATTACATCTCAGCTGAGGCTGTAGGTTCAAATGTGAAAAGAATTGAAATCACATTAAAGTTATGTTTTTTAAATATTGGCATCCACCTACACCTTTATTAATATGCAATACATGTGACTTGCAAACACTATAAACATCTCATTTCAATGTTAATGTTCACAGCTAGTTTCAGTTCACTGTGACCTTACAAAGTGTTTGGCACAAAAGGTGAGATAAAACTAAAAACCTGACCTGAACCATTAGCACATACTCTCTACACCAGCTTTCATTTAGCATTTCCATATTTGACTCTGCCACAATCACCAATCTAATCTCATCACAACAGGCCAAAACAGTCCAGACGTAGCCTGTGGCAAGGTGTTTGTGGGTCTTCCCATTGCAGATGGTGACGGTCAATGGGATATACGTCTTACTGTTTAAAGGTGTTCAGCAAGATTTCAACAGAACTCATCCAATTTCTTTCTAGCTAAATCTATTTTCTTCTAGGGTGGCAAACTCAACTGACTGCATTGGAAACCATAGTTCATCCATTTATAATAATAATAATAATAATAATAATAATAATGCATTCGTTTCATACAGTGCTTTTCTCAAGACTCAAAGACGCGTTACATTACATTATTCATTCACACCCGGTGGTGGTAAGCTACTTGTGTAGCCACAGCTGCCCTGGGGCACACTGACAGAGGGGGTGGCTGCCAGTCTGCGCCTACAGCCCCTCCAACCACCACCACATTCATTCATT
>JAVQKC010203257.1:0-14327 GCA_036025475.1 Philypnodon macrostomus | reverse complement strand
CCTGGGAACGCCTCGGGATTCCTCCGGAGGAGCTGGAGGAAGTGTCTGGGGAGAGGGAAGTCTGGGTGTCCCTGCTTAGACTGCTGCCTCCGCGACCCGGCCCCGGATAAGCAGAAGATGGATGGATGGATGGATGGATGGATGTTATACAGCGCTTTTCTCAACACTCAAAGACGCTTTGCATTACATTATTCATTCACTCCACAGTTACACCCGGTGGTGTTAAGCTACGTGTCCAGTAAAACCTACAAATCAAGAATTTCTCCTCCAGCCAAAAGTCTAACTGTTACTAATGTGTACATTAAATAAACATACAATGTGAGGTACATTCACTAATGTTTCCTACCCAGGCTCTGACATCACCTACATGTAGAGAGTGGTTCATTTGTCAAAACCATCCTAATTTGTGATATTTTGTGGCTAATGCTAATTTCTCCATTGAAAGTGTATTATGGTCTTGCCTCTATTCTGGAAGTTAGAATGTTTTGTTTACAAACTTTTAAGGGGTCTATAGGAAAAGAGTCTTCTATTGTCCTGGGTGAAACTAATTAGTATTTGTAGTTAATTTCTTGTGTTAATTTCTAATTCTTTCTGAAATATTCAGAAATGTCCACCTGGCACAAACAACCACCTCACATGCAAAGTCACTTACATCACATATGTGCACGAGGAAATGACTTGATGCAAAGGAATTAGCTGGTTAAAAGGGGTCTACCACACAGCCATTATTTACCATACTTACATATATGTGTTAATAACCCCTTTACAGCTTTGCAACTATGTAATGACATGAAATGGAACTGCAAGCCACCATGTGAAGTGCATTATATAAGTAAGTAAAGCCAGTCACTCTTATGATAAATAAATTGTACATTGACATCTCCACAGTGCATTAATATCTGGTTTTATATAACGAACTCCCGTTGTCAAGGCTACCGTTACATATCAATGCAAATGATCAAGAGAAGATTAGAGGTTGCACTTCACCCACTGGGACTTTAGGTAATTTCTACAGATGCATGCCACTGAGCTTAAAGTTACAGTGATATTTCAGCGGCTTCACAGAAACGCAATCTCAGTGCGTGCATGTATGATTAATGTGTTAATAATTCAATACGAACTGGAATATAACATCAGCCCCTCTGCCCTCAACTTGAATGGCTTCAGATGTAACTGACATGGAACGACTTTTGGGGGCTTTTAACCATGTTCTGAAGTTGTTTCTGCCTCAAACACATTCCCAAAGTTGTCTTTTGTTTGAGTAAGTTATTATGTTGCACTATAGTCCTCACCACACCTATGTCAGTGTGCCCCAGGGCAGCTGTGGCTACACTGAGGAGTGAATGCATAATGTAAATGTAAAGCTATATAAAACCGATGCATTATTATTAAACGACAATGTGTTCCTGCCTGCTCCTGCACTGTCAACAAACACACCTAGAGAAGCATTGTTGTTACCACCATTTAACGACATATCTGATTGGAGAAGTTGTGTTTTCGGCTGTGATAGTGTCAAGGCTTTGCTTATATCCCAGAAAAAGTAAAAAGTGGTGGGAGTTTTTTGAAAATCCCTGAAATCTGGCACAAATCTTGAAACAGGGACAGGCGAGACAGGTGTCTAATCAGATGGAAAAAATAATAGTGGTAGTGCTGCTTTGTGTAAAGAATCCAATACTCTTTTGTTCCTTTACTGATACGTGTGCATGGCTCCTGTATCTGACCTCATGTCAATGCAAGACAGCGCCCACACAATGTTCTAGATCTACACTAAACTTCCGTGGCCCATTTTTGTAAAACATCTACAGTGGTCACTTTAGCTTTATGGATCAAGATCAAGAGGTTGTGGGTGCAATCCCCATGTCAACCATTAACCTCTTTCTGAGTGGAGTCTGCATGTCCTCTTCATGTTACTGTGAGTTAGTCCCACTGTCCAAAGATATGCATGTGTCAGGTGGTCTATTGAAACAGCTCTGCTTGTATATACATCTCTCTATGGCTTAGCACATGCCTTGGTGAAGCAGCAGTTTAGTTGTATGGAACAACGTATAAGTCCAGGCTGAAAACCGTTCTTGTGTGTTTTATCTGCATTTTAGATTTTAAAAAGTTTTCTAATATTTTTTTATTGATTTTTTTGCTGCATTTCTGTAAAACACTTTTGAATTGCCCTGTGCGCTATAGAAATAAACCTTAAGTTGCCTTGCCTATAGAGAATGAATGTGAAAGTGACTGTTTGTCTTCAAGTGTACAACTACAACTATCAAGTAGATTCATCTGCCTGCCACCCTCGAACAAGAGAAACTGTGTAAATTAATGGATTCATATATGGGCTGAAAACATATGAAAGGCAACCATGTTTATTCTTTCAGACATGTGTGCGTCCCTATATCACACAGGAAACAGATGGAATGGAGACCGTAAGATGTAGATTTCAGTGCCTTGTAGAAACAACAAGTGTTAGCCATGAATTCAAAGTTATTTTTAGCAGACTCATTTTACGTCAATTCATTTAACTGCTTCGGGGCGTCTCATCTATCTGCCAAATGAAGGCGTAATTGGTTACCACTTTGAAACTTTGCTTCTAATTCAGACAATCTGTCCTTTTCTTGTCTGGCATAAAAGTCAGTGAAACATCATTAGGTTTTGGACTCAAGAACACGGTGCAGACTTCAGAGTGGGTCAGATGTGATTATGAAGAGAATAGGCTGTAAATGTTGTGGTCCAAAAAGTTGCCATCTTTATTCATGTGTGTCTTTTTTTACAAAGCACAGAGAGAACAGGGAGAAACTGAAAAAAGTGGTAGAAGTTCAGCAAGGCCATGTTCCTGCTGCCAGCTTCCCTTCCAAGGTCCACAGTGTGTTCATTCTTTGCTATGCTTTTTCAAGAACATTACTAAGTGGGAACAAGTTGAATTTGTGGCACACCAGGTTTTACAGAACAGGTTTGCGTGAATTCGACATTGTTATGTAAGGATATAGTCATACGGGGACATAGGAATCAATAGAAATATGTATGTAATATCCCACCACAAGACAGCGACTCAATGTAGTCAGGTGTGAAAAAGAACTACTGAAGAGTAAACCAAGCATCAGAATGAAGATGTGTTAAGTAGGAATGAACTGATGAAATTTCTTGGCCGATACCAATATTTCATTTACCAATTTTGTTAAATTTTTAAGTAGGCCATCGAAACTAATGATTCTACATATTGTAGCGTTCTGGTGTAAAGGAAAACACGTTTAAGTATTTCTTGGCTCTTTATTTGCCACACTTTACACAGGCTACTGTAGGCCGTAGCCACGCCAAAAGAACAGAGAAGTAGTGCCGCGAAAAAGTGTCTCTCATAGCAAACTTACAGTAACAGTCGAAGAAGAACGCTCTGAGTTAACAGCCAATCACAGTGAACAATCCATTGTTATAGCAACCAAGGTAAGAGGCATTCATGGACTCTGGTAATTTAACTTGAGGTTAACATTCTAACTATACTGATAGAACAGGCTCAGCTTAACAGGAATAACATTGGGGTCATTACAATATGAATAACTGCTTTAAAAGTAAATATGATTTTTTTTATTATATATTTTGTCACTCTAAGCTTAGACTTTTTCAGTGATCTTTTCTTTCTCTGACTGTTTCTAAACCTAGATATGATAATGTATCCTGTTAGAACCAGGACATATGTACAGGCCTTTTAGTGTTTAAAATGGTATTTGACTTGTATTATTGATATATTTAATTGCACTTGTAAAGCACTTTGGGGCGGCATGAGCTGTTGTAAATGTGCTGGACAAGCAGACTTGACCTTGACCCTGACTTGACCAATACCAATTTTAGTCAAAATTGAAATATCGGCTAATGTTGAGCCGATATATCTGTGCATCACTGGTTTTATGTGATCCCAGATAACTTTTGTCCACTAGTTGGCTATAATGACTTTTGTTCTCATGAATCCAACATGGCTGAACTTTTTATGTTTCTGTTTTGCTTCCTTTATATGTGAGCCATGTTTAACTGTAATATCCTCTATACTATAACCAATTGGCTTGATCTTACCCACATCAAAAATGATCTCAACCTGGAGATACTCACAGAAACAGGTAGGCATTAGAGATGATTTATTGAGCATGGTAAAATTCACATTTGGCGCTTAGGCCCCGGAGGAAAGACATGGGGATATATGCTGAACATGTCTGAGAATGTCTTCCCCCCAGTGCCTAGACACTGGTGGTGGCTTGAGATGACCAGGTGAAGAGGGTAGACGTGCGGGTGCGGCAGAAGGGATGATGCAGGTAAGCAGTTCAGGTGGTGATGGGGTGGAGGAGGATGGTGATGGGGTGGAGGAGGGTCACGGTATGAGCTGGGTGGCCGAAGATGTGGTTAATTAGGTGTTTTAAAAGCTGAGGTAGACTGAGGTAGAGGGGTGGCTGGTGGAGAGCTGGTGGAGAGCTGGTGGAGAGCTCAGGTGATGCAGCAGCTGCCAGTAGTCTTCCAGTTGAATAAGCTTCATTAGTCTTTTCTTTCTGAACCTGTCTAGAAACTCAAAACTTGATTGATATTGTGAACAGACCAACAAACTAATGTCATTGTAGAACAAGCTTGGACATAGCAGCTGGGAGGCGATTTCATTACATTTATGGATATTCCTATTGTGAAGCTGTTAGCATAAGTATCCTTTTTATATCGGACCATGTAAATACAGTCATGAACAAATTCATGAACAAACAGATGTGTAAGTGTGCCTTGACAGGCCTGTTTCGAAGCCTGTGCCTCCCTCATGAGCTGGAGATGCCCAAATGTTTTTCATACGAGACATGCACTCTGGACTGGCATTACAACACATCCTGCTAATAGTAGTGACAGCATTTCCTTCACAGTTAAGGGAGCTGTCATAGCCGTCCCGTGGTGTGGTGGACTAGGGCCTATAAGAGAATGTCACGCACATGTCTGCCATCATTCTATTAACATTAAAAAAGTCCCTTTAAGGCCCTCGCTCCTCCTACAGGCCCCACCCTGTTTACTCCATCAGCCTGAGTCAATGTTTGACAGAGCGGGAGTTGAGGCCTAATAAATCTTCCGCAAAAGCCCCGCCCACCATGTCTACCCAGACAAACCTTTGGGGTACCGGCTGTCCGACTTACATAATCCAGAGGCACATGCTTCACCATTTTGCAGCATGTCAGACCCAGCTTACATGATATGGGTTGCTAATGATGTGTGATTGGACACTGACCGTTTGGGGGTGGGGTTTTGCAAAAGGTCAATTAGCACAGACAGCTTGTTCTGACTATATTCCATTTTTGTTCAGGATTGTTCTGTTAAAAAAGTCAGATATTCAAATGCAGTAGATTTGATTGTCAAGTACAATCCGGTAGATGTTCCACTACTCTTCAATTTACATTGCCCCAATCTGACATGCAAAATGGTGTGAGAGCCCTAATGGCAGTTCAAACTCCCTGATTTCACACAGAAATAGCAGGACTCAACAAGGAACATAAAACCAACCATTAAAACTCTAGGGCAATCTCAGTCTGATTATGCAAAGAAGTGTGTCTGCCTGTGGCGAGAATCTGCCTCTCCAAAAAGTCTGCAAAGCTGACCATGTAACTTTAAATTTGGCTTAAGTTCTATCATTTCTGAAGTGGGAAATGAGGCTGCTAATATTGCAAAATGTCGGGTTGTATGAGGTGGAAAGTAAGTAGTTTTACTCAATTTACTTTATGTATAAAATGTACTTTCTCAACACCATTACAAGTACAATGACCTCAGAACAATAGTTGAACTTATAGGGTCAGGTGTAGAAAGAAATTGTAAAAAAAAAAAAAATAATAATCAAAATAATAAAAAGATTTATTTAGCCCACAATGGGAAAATTGCCGAAATAATTAAATACATTAAAATAAATATAAAAAATAAATTGAATATCTGACCCCATGTTCTGTGGTGTTTTACCAATTTCCATCTCTATACTAGCTCTAAATATGTTCCACAGATAATCCACAGACAGGATATGCCACAGTCAATCCACTAAACCTAAAGCACACTCTTGAACATGAGAGAAATAAGACAAGCGGTATCCCAGGTTGCCACGGCGGTGTGTACGCTGCAGGTGAGCGCCAGATCTGACACATGGCAATAAGACAAATCAGTTTCTTCCTCTTTCCTCTGGGGACCACAGCAGCCTACTTCCATCTACCTCCTTGTGTGTGTGTGTTTTCACTCTACTGATCTTCACACATGACATCATCTTCAAGGCTGACCTACAATAAAGCTGCTCACCATATCCTCTCTGTTTCAGACGTAAGCTCAGGTGCCACCACACAAAAGGATGTCAAGCAGCGATCACTTCCTCCGCAAGACAGTGACAGGCAAGACAGCAACAGTAGGGACACTCCTTTGGAATTTCAGCTGACAGACGATCAATTTTCTTGACTAGAACGTAGAAGACTGAGAAGGATGTGTTCGACAACATTCGATTTCCCCAGTAAATTGGTGACTGCCAGATTTTTGTCACTTGTGGAGTAATTCAATATACTCTTGAGGTGCATCCATGATATGCTGTGTGTACATATTTGATTGACATGAAAAACAATGTGCTTCAGTAACCTGGCTTAACTTGGAGAGGTGTGGTAGGTATTGAGTAGTGGGCTGCATTGTGCTTGAAGAATTGCAATGACACTGTGAAGGCTTTTTCTGTACGCATTATGGACATATAGTGGTCATCTCTGAGTTCAGATTGACCGTACTGAAATTTATTCAGAGAAACAGTTACGTTGCTTCATTATTTTAGATACTGCCCCCAGACAAATGTAATTTTGAAAATAAATGAATAATGACATATTTTGACCAATCAATGGATTTGATTACCCAACAGCAGTTTGAAGAATTTACTGGTCCAAAATATGAATGAAAAAATGTGATGTGTGGAGATCCACAAGGGTCTGTTTTAGGCCCCAAAATTAGTTAATTTACCTACTACTACTACTACTACTACTACTACTACTACTACTACTACTACTACTACTACTACTAACTCTACTACTACACCGACTACCCCAGTCATTTGGTGGTGGAAGCGTTGGTTGTAAAATCTACACTTTCATACGAATAATTTAAAAAAAAACATTAATTGAACTTCATTGACATCAGAAGACCCTCTTTTGAGTTACAGATGCAAAAATGTAGTGATATATTAGGGTGGCACTAACATGGCTCGCTCTTTTGAATCAAGCATCATCCGTGACCAAAAATCAACACAGAAAGAAGCTGGAGGCAAGAACATTTGGTATCTTTGTCAACTAGGCTCTATTAAAAACTTTAAATATAGCATTGATGGTACAGTCACACTGATTGGGACTGTACCATTAAAAAAACACTAAAAAATCAACAAACAATTACACCGTCGTTTTACAAATTCTCAACAATGCCCCTGTTCCTGCAAATCTATGGAAGCCTGCATTCCCAAACTTTCTGCATCTTACCTTCTCCATTTTGTATTTTATTGAGCCATGTACCATTTTTAGGCTCTAACGCCAGAGGAGTCTGATTGGCACGCAGCTGCATCTAAATATATCCGTCCTTTATCACAAGTGATAACTGCCTCCAAACCCCAGCCCATTTTCAGCTCTGTGTAAAAAGCATCACGGTGTAAAATTGAAAGTCAAATTAAAATGTTTCAGATCTAATACAAAGTACTTGTGCAGAAAGTCTGATTAAACAAACACATCAGAGGAATTGAACCCAACAGCTCTCCACTGCATTGTATAGCAGCTATTTTATTAGGTACAAGGTCGACCTAATAAAGTGGCCAGTGAGTGCTACTCCATAGTAACACATGAATCATAAAATAAGGAAATTATGTAAAGTAGGCTGATTTGATGTTGCTGTAGGGGTCCGGGGAGGGACTAAAGTAAAATCATTTTGCCATTTTACATACTTTACATTATAGAACAATGTTTTTATTTGAAGAAATGTGCGGACTAAACTTTTAAATCATTCTTTATTTTCCAGATATCAATGAATGATCTGACTAATGCACAGAGCTCATCTTACACAGTAAATATGTACAGTGACAGACTAACAAAATAGGGCTCACGGAATAAATATTGGCTCTGACTAGTTGCAGCCTGTGTGTGTCCATGGGAGTGTGCATTTTAAATCCTTGGGCCAGATTGTGGTGGTGATGAATGGCCAGCTTGTCCTCCTCTTGGGTTGTTAGGCAGAAGTAGTGAGACTCAGATGACAGACAGTAGACAGCAATAGTTGATAGTGCTCTTGTCTGCAGTGGTAGCCAGCTTCATGATCATTATGTGCTAAGCTACAGTCCAGGTCTGATACAGCCCGGATAATGATGTACTGATGTACTGTACTAAAGAAAACTGAGCTACTCTTAAGTGTTTGACACATTCTGTATGAGCAAAACCTGACAAAACACAATTTTCAAAATGACCGTGTTTTCATCAAATTATATTATGCGCAAAATAAAACACTGAATCACCACTTAAGTTGTCCAGACGACGGTAATGACAGCTGAAAGTCAGAAAGTTCAGATGGAACAGCCCGGACCTTGGTGCAGCAGGAGTTAAAAGTGGATAAAATTATATTTCTTCACGCTATGTCACTCAAAACATCTAGTTTATTGTTAGATACAGATTATGATCAAGATACAGCACTAACGTTGGCTTACAGTTGCTAAATAAAGCCACAGAACACTGGCAAACACATCTTAATTGTAAAGAAGGAAAGGGATTAGACTACAATTATGGGACCGGTCAGAATGAGACACAAAAGAACACACATGGGTATCGCTGAAACATAAACAAAGTACATGTTAACATGAATCCCATTATGTCCAATAAAATATAACTAAACAGTGCATAAATAAAGATCGTACCAACTATAGCCCCTCTGTGAAAGAAACAAAAGGAGTGAAGAGGAGACGGAGCAGGTCGCATATGGTGATGAACAGGGGCAGGTGCTTAACTTAATTGCAAAGGGGCCAATGAGTGGAGGAGGAGCAGGAAATATAATAATAACAAAATAACTAAACTATAACATAAATGATGGCGGAATTACATAATACTAAAACTGTAAGTCTATGTCTAGCTCTTGGTTTAAATCTTAATTTGAAGTCTTAATCTCAGTCTTAATCTCAGTCTAATCCTGGGTCTTAGTCCAACTATCTCCAGGTCAAGTCTATATGTACCTAAAGACATCCATTCATCTGAAAACTACTGCACCAGACATTATGGGCATGTGCAAGTGTTGTTTACTGTTTCCTGTTTGTTTACCAAATTACTCAACAATAATAATTTATTATTCACTGGTCTGGCAAGATGTGACCTACGCGGGTCAGAAAATAAACAGGTAGTATGAGATGTCTGTCTTTCTCCAAACAATATGAATAATGTATAACTATTGTGCATGCTGTGGCTGTAAGAATCAATGAGTAATACACCTGAGTGGTTTAATAGGCTGTTGGTCCCTCAGCCTTCAGACACATATCACACACAGAAGGTCAGCCTTCTGTACATGCCACATGTAGATTATTCATGTTTTAGCACACAGTAAGCTAGCAGGCCCTCTTCACGCCACGCATTTTGTATTAAATTTTGTAAAAAAAATTATTCATAGAGTTGAAAATTAATCTGTGAAGTATCGCTTTGGGAACAATGGCATTGGAAAAAACAGGCTGAACAATTTGTAGAGAAATTGACATGTTTGTGAGGTGCATCAAAAAACAGAAATAAATAATAAACCCAACAGGAAATAGTGTGTGTATTACTGTACTGTTTATGTTTGTTTATTTGTTTGTTTTTATATTTTTATTATTAACATCATCATTTTACATTTTTGTGCTGTAGACGTTGTAGCATATGACTTGTGGATTGTGGGTCAGGAGAGATTCTAAGGTGAAAAACTCTTACATGTTCTTCAGCCTCAACTATTCTTAGACATTGTCACAGAGGTCCTTGTTTTTTCGAAGGCTCTATTGTCCACAGTTGAGAGCTAGTGTATTTAAACGGACAACACTAACGATACATTCACTCCTATAATATCACAGAATTTTTACCAACTCCACTAACCAGCTTACTTCGCACAGCAGCTAGACTACCGCAAAATCTGTAATGTGAGTCCCTGAAAGTCCCTGAAAGTCCCTGAAAAGCCTCCATGTTGTACGCGTTGTGTACTGAACTCTCGTGACAGCTCTTACTGTGACAATGATGAGAATGTTTCAGGTTTGAAGTAAACATTTTCTGTTAATTGAACTTGAACTTTGCAACTTCTACGAACTTAAAAAAAGAAAGTTCAAAATGGTTTCTGCATTTATTTTTAGGTGAGGGGCACTGTCAGCAGCAAGTAGAGCAAGCATATCTATCTTAGCAAAGCCCCAAATTGGATAGGACCATGCCAAGTCAGTTTGGGGCTGTGAGCCAAAACCCGGCACAGACGAAGGCTTTTGGGATGTAGCAATAAAAATAAATGACAACAATGGAAAACATGGCTTAGTATAACTTTCCTGTTTATTTAAGAGCGAGGTGAGAAATAATTCAGGAGCAGAACAGTGCAGCTAACTACGGCACTCCAGAGAGGTACACTCATCGGCCACATTATAAGGTAGACCTTGTACCTATCAAAGTGCTGCTGGAGCATCTCCTTGTTCAGAGATCCTTGGTTGGAACTTCAACAGGTCTGTCTTTCTTTAGCTTGACACAATATAATCAGCTATTTCAGCTTACAGGCAGATAAATAGGTCTACCCAATAAACTGGCCAATGGCAATGCGTGTATTTTTTCCAGTGTTATCAAAGAATCTTTTCACATAGCTTTGAGGTCAGTCTTAAGATTTCCGGTTTTCGTCTGATTCGCACATGACACACAAAAAATGAAGTATTTTGGAAAAAGGTCCAGCTGCCGTGGTGAGAGTGACTAATGACCCCTTTCACAGCACAAACAGCACATAATCAGAGATGCTGAGGATCTGTGTCTGCCTGCTGTCTTGTCTGAGTAATTACGAGTGGGACTCAATTAATCCACTGGCCAACAATCAACCCAGCAGTATACTGGTGTCGCCCTCTTTGTTACTCTGAGAAAAACAGCAACAGGAATAATGACAAATATTTAGTCATTATTGGGAGCCCAGGGAAAATAAAATGGATTAAAACAGTGGTTCTACATGATTGGACCAAAAGATTGAGGGGTAGAATATAGTTTTGGTAATTATTGTTTGAAATTAATTACCTGAAACTGTGAAATTGATTAAAATGATGTAAAATGTTGCAACCAATAATATAACCCAGACCATTAACCAAGAGTCTAAAGGATTTTAAAAATGCCTTGTAAAACTAGAAAGCACTCAGAGACCGCAGACCTCCGCCAAGGCAGCTCATTTCCACGGATCACTCCCAAAATTGTATCAACTGGTCTTTTTGTTTTTCCTTCCCTGAACATTTCATCCAAATCGGTGCAGTATTTTTTCAGTAAAGTTGCTAACAGATGCCATTCCTGGATCCAGAATCAAAATTGTATTAATTGTTCCTTGTGTCATTCCTGAATTTCCCTGAAAATTTCATCCAAATCTGTTCAGTCGTTTTTGTTGAAATGCCACTCTTTGGTAAGGTAATGAGCATATCTATTTATTATTTATCCTGTGAGCTCAAAATGTATTGCTTGTGATTTAGCTAATCTAATCATCTCAGAGTGAGCACGGTGTTTGCTGAGATGAGAAACCTTCTATGACGTATATAATTCATATTCTTGCTGTGTAAAGTCAATGACTGAATTTTTTGCATCTCTGTCATAACTTACACTTTCAACATCATGCAGTCAAAATGCCAGACACTAGAAGATTCTTATCTGCGTGAAAAGGTATTGTACATTCAGTTCACGTGCTTTTGGCTAGTGCAGTAAATGCTATCATTTGTGTCTATTGGCAAGAAGAGGTAATGACTAGATTTTGATTATATTTTCAGAAAAGGTCAGCGATGGGCCAAGGAAAAAATTATTCGTTTTTGGCGTGGATCGAAAAACTTTGTGAAAATGTCATTTATTTATTAATTATGGCAAAATTTACATATTTTGTGATATGCTAAAAAAAAAAACCTATGCATTGTTGCCTCTTTCAGTCAGTTTTATTTAGGTTTCTAATAAATATATAATACATTGATTTAAGTAAAATCACATAAACAATTAGTTAATACAGTATTTTTTTGTGAAAATTAATTTAGTTTAAGACAAATTTAAAATGATATTCTGAGTTTTCACACATAACACATGGATAGAAAAGATCCAATCAATGAAGTTATGATGATCTGTTAATCTGGGAAGATCATTGAATTGATGCCAGTGTTCATATTAATAAAAGTATTGATAATCATTGATTTTGTAGTTAAAAAGGTTTTGTGAAGCTGTAGTCTAAGACAACATTTTTTTTTATAAGATCATGTTTTTGAGTACATGAGTACAATATTTGACCATATCACCCACCCCTACGTCACATAATATTGCTTCTGCGACTCACTTTCCAGTAAGAACCGATTAAGAGAACTTCTGGCTACCTTGTGGCCACAGTGTAGCCTTATGATCTGTTCAACTCTAGTCACGAATGTACCTGGACAAAATGATGAAACATTGAACATCTAAATAAAAATCAAATATTCTACTTTCACCATGAATCACTGCTTCATTTAAACCTTGGCTTTTAAATTGCACATCTTTGGATGGGACTCTGACGTGATTGATCTACATTACTATATTTGTTATAAAGATGTTATCCTCTGATGCCAAGTAGTGCTCCAATTGCAACGCTTATCCAAATTGCCTTCCAAAATGGAGATTTCTTTGGCATCCACGCCACTTTCACCGACTCATCCAGAACAGGAAATGGTGCTATAGCACAAACCCAAGGAGAGTGATTAGAAGGGCATACCAGTTCATATGGACTCTCTAAAAGTTTCATTTTAGACCTAACTTCTCTGACAGAGGGCAACGCCATCTGCGCAGCCAAGCTGACATATAGAGAAATCACATTTACTCATTATTTCACACAGTGAGCTATACAAACAAGAAGTTATTATCCTCATGATCTGTGTCCCTAACAAATTGTGCAGTCAAACATGTAATGGAACTTCTTCTATAAAACATTGCTTTTAGATCAGAATCACCATCTGGATCCAGGATTTTTTTTTTATACAAAGATATTAGTCTGGTCTCTCATTGATTGAGTTTACTGATGTAGAGTAAACCAATCACAAACACCAGATATGATGCTGAAAAGAAGTGTGCACTCAGAAATGCACACACAATTTCCGAAAGCGCACAAAATGCCGTTTGTCCTTCAGGGCCACCATAGGAATCCTGATCTCAACATCACATATGGGCCTTTTCCACTAGCTCGACTCTTGGCAACTGTTACCAGCCCCAGGTACATTTTTAGTGTCTTCTCGGCCGTGTTTCCAATTGTGGCGAATTAATACTTAAATGTGACGTCAACAGAGGCTCAGAGACAACAACCGCCATTTACATTTTTTTGTGCGCGGTATGGCTGCTGATGGGCTTCAAACAACAGCATGGTCCTTTGACGAGGTTCACACATGTCCGTGCTTGGTGGGCGATGAAAGAGACATCCCTGGCTTGATTCCGCTGTATGGCCTCTAAAACTCTTCTGTTCTTCTCAACAGTATTTTGCCTCGATGCCTGCAGCCTTTTTCTGTGTCTCCCTTGAGTAACAAAAAAACCACAAAGCCAGAGGAAAGTACACCATTGCCTCCGTGTCCTCCATTGTGTTTGTTTATTGAGGATGTCACAACGTTGCTGTGGCGATATCCCCGCCCACAACAAAGTGGAACTAGGAAGCAATGGAAAACGAACCAAACCGAGTAAAACCAATAGAAGTTAAGTCGAGTCGAGTTGAGCTAGTGGAAAGGGCAAATAAGTCTATAAGTGATTTTTAGTATGAAGAGACAGGCTACCACTAATGATACAGTGTATTTCAAATATGTAATATATGTATATGTATAATGTATATAAGTATACACGTGGAGTTATGACATGACTGGATTTGATATTATTAATCAATAAAAAACAAACCAAACAAATTGTATTTTTTGCCACAGCGGTGGTGCAGTGGGTAGGTGCTCGCTCTTCAACCAGAGGGTCGGTGGTTCGAGTCCCTGCCCGAGCACACGCTGTTAGGCCCTCCCGTGGACCCACCACCCGCGGGAGGTACCATACTTGTGCAATGTGTATTGGGCAGTGGTCGAAGGCGGGAGTTCCCTGCTTAGACTGCTGCCTCCGCGACCCGGTATCGGACAAGCGGAAGAAAATGAATGAATG
>JAVQKC010203253.1:0-15102 GCA_036025475.1 Philypnodon macrostomus | reverse complement strand
AATATGATGGCAGTTACCTCTATAGCGCCACCTATAGACTGAAAGAAGAATGCAGCTTTAGGAAATTTTCTAAATTTGGCAAAAACATTCTTCACAAACATCCAGACAAATCAAAAAAGTGATTAAGGTGGCCGTTGGTAACAGTTGTAGCAGACGTACGGGGCAGACGTACAGGGCAGACGTATGGGGTCGTTTTCGGCACAGGCCTAGTTCTTGTTAGGTATTGCAGAACGTGAGGCTATCCCAGCAACTATGGGCCTTAGGCAGGGTACACACTGTACAATGGCCAGTTAATTGCTGGGCTGACACAGAGACAGAAAACCATCCACTCTCATTTACTTTTTTTGAGAATGAAATATAAAGGTATTTAAATACACCTTATAATAGTTTGACGTACTTTAACTCAATGTGAAAATGTGAAATAACGATTTTTGCATGCCTACATTATGTCTATTGAATTAGCGTGAGAATCTATTCTGTAAAAACAAACATTCAGCTAAACTATGACAAAATTGAATCCGGACTCTTTTCGTCAAGATTACTTTTTGATGTGGATTACCATCTGGAGCCAGATGCAGAACACAATTAATGATGATAATAAGTGAACTTTTTAAAAACCTGGTCAACCTCTACAGCTTCTTTGAGTTTGAATTTGGGGCTGCTAATTACCAGACCTTCAATTAAAATAAACAAAACATAACTTGACACAAATTATTGAATATCCTTTTGTATAATTTGTTCCATATTGTAAGTAAATATTCAAATCTGTTGTGTTTGTGTCCCTGTTGCTCTGACGACTTCGGTCTTTATTAGGTTAGTGATGGTGCTCCAAATGTTGAGCCTTTGAAGCCTCAGTCTAATGTGACATCTTAACACAATTATGTATGCACATACACTAGCTCCAGCTGGACACCTGCAGAGACAAATCAATTATCACTTCTCAAACCTCGGGGCATGGACAGTATTCAAAATGCTTTATGGACGCCATGCCCCCTTTCCAATAGTATACCTACTAAGCCCTACTTGGCCCGGTTCTGCTTGGTTTTCACACAAAATGCATGCCTACATGCAAATGAGGATGTTGGTGAAGGTTTTCATTCATGCAGTTGAAGTTCATTTCAATAATTTCCAAAAGGACGAGGTTTTAGTCATTGTGTTTCTAAACACAAATCTTGTCCAGATTCCATTTTAAATGTTTGAAATGAAGTTGTAAATTAGGTATTAACACCTAGGAGCAGGTACCATTTAGTACATGATTCTAATTATTTTTTATTTTATTGAAACTAAAGATAAAAAAAACAACATGAAGAAGGAAAGCAAACATGCAGTGTTTGCAATATATAACTTAAAGAGTACCTAAATCCTGAAGCAATATTAATGCCCTCCAGGTTAAACAGTGGTACTGCATTTCAATTTTCCTATTAGTCAAAAATATAATAATATAATAGGCTTTTATCTCATTTAGACACACACCTGTAGTGAATCAGGAGTTTGATTTGAGAGCATGGCTCACACCACATTCACCCCAAACCTTCACCAGCCCCTCTGTCTCTTCCAGGCACTGCCCATTTATGGAGCATTTTTCAAACTGTGGCTGAGGGTTTACTATGGATGTGACCCAGGTGTTTAGTTCCACTTTAATGAATATATATATATATATATGGGTGTGGGTGTGCGTGTGGGTGTGCGTGTGTGGGTGTGCGTGTGTGTGTGTGTGTGTGCGTGTCTGTGTGTGTGTGTGTGTGTGTGTGTGTGTGTGAAAGATGTAAATAGTATCCTCATATATCTATACAATATTTACCAATATACCAATAAATAATCTAAATAATTAAGTTATATAAATATAAGGGATAGTACATGATTCTCTCTGGTTCCAAGTGAGCTGAGCTGATACTAAAACAGATAGCCTGCCACTGATTGGCTGGACTGTTGGCACTAGACAAGTCATTGGTGGTGTGTGATGTCCCGCCCACACTAGGCTGTAAAGTACTTTTTAGTAATGGAAAACCAACCAGTAGAGTAGAGCCGAGTTTAGCTGAGTAGGTACTAGTGGAAAAGGGTCCCAGAAAACACACACACATGGGACACCACGTGTCTCAGTTTACTTCAGTAAATCAGTCCAACTAGATATATGTGCATTCACCTCACATGGACTATTTCACATTGATACTATTGAAGAAATCTCAAATACAATCTAGAATATGTGGGTTAAAGCTGATAGAAGTTCAAAAATACAGCCTCAAAAAATGTTAAATAGTCTATGTCAGTTAAATGGACTGATCTACTGAAGGGAACCCTGGTCCGGACCAAACAATTGGACCGAGACCCACTTCTAAATGTGCGTTCACACCGGACGCAACAGACGCTACAAGAGTGACTGATTTCAATGTTAAGTCTATGTAAAGGCGCGTTGCCGCGCAACAAGTCTTCCGGCGACGCGAAACACGATACAATCTGAATCTGAACATTGACATTTTGCAGCGTGATAAACAATCAGGGCCACCAGGGGATCACATTAGAAGTGTCATGGAGGATAAACAAACGCCACTGTTTGGCGCATTAAAACACGTTGGTTCATAGAGATACTAAACGGATCTATGTCAGAATCTCCTGAGTTACTGTAGTGAGTAATTAGCTGGTTATTCGCGACTAGGGCAGTGGTTTTTTGTGACTTGTACAAACTGAAGTGGAGATTCTCCTGTGAAGGCTGGTCCTTGTATCACAACTATGGCGGAAGTCTTGATTACCTAAAAAAACAATAATTTTTACTCCAGAAATGATCTTAACATGACAAAATACTATTTAATTATGTAGTTCGCTAAATATACACACTAAAACTTTACATTAAATAAATTTACTTTACTTTACTTAAGAGGAATACATTTTTACAATGGCCGCATTCGCAGACACATCTCAGGTAACAACAATGGCATCACTCCTCAGTCGTGGACACAGAGCTCTGAGGAAACACTGTGTCTTTAATATTTAGACAGAAACATTCAGTTGAGTGCTGGAGCAGGTGTGTATAGGTGTGTAGCTGTTATAACCATGTAAATATCTCAATAAAAAGGATAATGTCTGTGCTATGTCTCACCCCAGTGATTTCCGTCCATACGTGCAACAATCGTCATAGTCTGTGTTGTTATAGTTCACGTGCAGTGTAAAAGCAATCTGAACTGTCCACTTTTGGTCCAGACCAAACAAGTGGACCAAAGGATTTTTCTGGTAAGAATACACCCTAAGTAAATAGAGACAATTAAATATTTTTGGTGTAAATAATGACTGCGCAATATGTGGGTAGAGCATCGTTTGACTTTTTTGTGTAATAGATATTTAATTTCCAACAAAATATCAAAACAACATGACCATCTGATAATCATTTGATTACCTGTATAATTATCATACGCTCTTTCAAAAAACCTAATGTAGCATTCTGTCTAAATAATATTTATTTATATTTATTATTTATTATGAAAACATTTGCATATCTTACTACCTACCTCTCAATTTTCTGTGTAAAAAGAGGGTTTTGTCAAATGTTTAATGCACAGATGTATTTCCATGTTGTCATTAACAACTACGGTAATCTTACACAGTCTGTGGGCTGTTTACTCCGAGGTATAATTGCAATCCCTTATGTCCACACAGTATTAAAATCGCATTACTGAGGCCAAGCACCAGTAAACAGTCCTTTATTACCATTACAACACACTGAACCTAACTTAGACCACATACCCTTCATTTAATATAGAGTAGTCATTCCCTTTAATACCATATTACAGCAAGGACACCCAAACAATAAGACACTAGTCCAGGTTTCTGTTTTTCATAGATTACTATATCAAAACACAGTGGAAAATTGTGTCAAAGTCATACTTTTAAAATTGTAACTGTAATCCAAATCTCAAAACTCAATTTCAAGTTTTCAATGTAATGGTTTTAGTCCTGGTCTATGTGTGATTAAGTTCTGTTTTAGTTTAGATCTGCTTCAGTCCTCAGTTAACCCTGGTTTAGTCCTGGTTTATTTCTGATTTAGACCTGCTTCAGTTCTCAGTTAACTCTGATTTAGTCCTGGTTTAGACCTAGTTCAGTGTTATTTCAGTTCTGGTTTCTTATCTCAACACTCAATTTCCCCAGTGGGCCCCAGACCCCACTTTGGGAACCACTGGTATAGAGAATATAAAGATATCGTTCAGAAATGGTCTTCTGCAGACATTGGTGGTGTTCATGAAAATGACAGATATTTTTCTTTGGGCGATTTTCACACCTGATCCATTCCAGTCGATTGGGGACTGAAACTGAAACATTGTTATATTGTCAGTTGGTGCGTCTCACTTTCACACTGAACTTGCAAGTGTACCTTGTAGATAAAGCCACATGTGACTATTGATGTACACATTGGACAGAAGTGACTGGGGAGGGACAGAGCTATTGAGATTTTACATTGATTTTACAAATATACACACCTGTGAGATGGCTCCAACCTTCGCTACGTTATGTGTCTGTCCAAATACTGTATTAAAGCTGCAATACCTGAAAATTTAAATATGTTCCTGGACTAGGCACTTAACCAACACACAAGCCTATGAATGTGATTGGTGTTTGGTGGTGGCAAAATGGTCGCAAAATGGCAGCCACACTTCTGTCAGAATGCCCCAAAGCAGCTGTGGCTACACAAGAAGCTTACCACCACCATGTATGGAGTGAATGAATAATGTAATTGTAAAGCATCTTTGAGTGTCTAGAAATGCGCTATATAAAACAGATGCATTATTATTATTATTAGTGCAGCATACCAGAAGTCACGTGAGACAAAGTGATACTTATTTTTTTTATTTTCTTTTTATTAATCAATTAATTCATTAATTTATTTCAAAGGGAAAACATACTTCCTGGCTTGTTTAAGACTGTGATGGTGGAGAACTAGAGCAGGAAAAAAATAAGCAGGATATATGTATTCAGATGTAATTATTAGTAGTTCAGGCTAAACTATTGTGCAAACATTTAAACAATTTAAATCACAGTTGCCACTGTATATCTGTATATTCAAAAAAGTAAAAAGGCATTATTCTCAATCAATCATTTTATTCATGTGTAACCATGTGTATAAGTAACAATCATGTAATTAACAAGAGCATTAACAAGAGCTTTAACATACTGATCTTTGAAACAAAACCTTGCCTTGCTTGCCTGGTTTTCTGTACATGTTAAATAAATAAATAAAAATATAAAAAACCTCAAAAAACATAAAGTCGTGGTTAGCTCAAAGTCTTTGTTGTGAAAGTGAACAGTGAAGCTCATAGGGTTCAGTAGTTTAACTGGACCATAGGTCTGTGGTCCACTTGGCAGCTGGGCCTTCACAGTCACTACACATGCCTGGTACATCTGTGGAAGGGCGGCTTGAGAGAAGTAGTTTTGCAATGGTATTTGATATCTCCGGTCCACTTCCTTCATTAGATCCAAAAAGCCCTCTTTACCCACGGATCTAAGTTCCTATTGGCTAAAGCAGAACAGGCTCACATCTAGAGGTGTTGGTGGGTGGCTGGGTCGCGTCTGATTGGTCAAACTCAGATTAACACCAAACTCGTGCAATAAGCACATAAAGTACTACATTAATTTATTAAATTATTGCAGGTTTTTGCGATACAGACATCGCACATGCCATAGTCACGATAACAATATTTTTTCGATATACCGTGCAGCCTTAATTAAAACTTTCCAAAAATATGCTTTTAGTTTTTTTGTCTCCATAAAATCAGGTACTGTAACTTTAAGGAGGTTTGAGCTCATATGATGGTAATGAGTGAAGAGTGTTGTCTATACCACATTTGTAATCGTGTGTTCTTACCAGCGACCCACACCTGTGCAAACCGTACTCCAGTTTGTTTTAATTGAACCAAAATGCTGTACACTAAAAAAAAAAAAAATAAATAAAAATCCTAAAAATCCTATTATAAATATTTACATCTAGTCAAACAAAAAAACTCAAGTTTATCTGAAAGTTTGTATTTTTAAAAAGACCTGGTTGTTGTATGAGTTGAGCAAAGTCTCTAAACTTAATGTGAATTTTTATTTTTACCTAAAAACCACACTGTATTTTTTTGTAGGTGTGAAAGCACCTTTATATTATCTCATTCTGAACTCTGCCCTGGTCACCAACTTTTTTACTAAATTATTTTTCATGTGCACTCAAATGATTCCAATTAAAGTTGATTTATGTTTTAGATTACATTTATTTTTGGTCACATTATATTGCAGAAAAATCTTGCAAAATACCAATGTTGCAATCTCTTTCCCGACACAAATCCATCTTGGTTTGGCCTGATGTTTCACAGACTTACTTTCCACAACTTTTCTTCTTTCAACATTTTCCACCATTTGTCACCCAGACTCAAGCAAACACCAGACGTCTGCTTCCACTCACTGTAACTCTACCTCTTCATTTACACTGAGCTTCTTTGTGTGGGCTTTCTCTCTTCCTCTTCAGTTTAGAATAGGTCACTTGCCCATTCAAACCCCACCCACTTTCTCTCCTCAGCTCTTCGCTCACCCTCGGACATCGGCCAATAAGAGTTGGGCCAATCTGTCACTGTCAAAGGCTGGGCCAATCGATGTCAGTATGTTAATTGTCTGGAGCCAATGGGAGTGCAGGATTTCACAGTGTGGCGTATATATGTGTCTGAGGTAAACAGGGCAACAGAGATGAATATAAGACAGATGGGACACTTCAGTGCAACGGTCCCCGGTTTGTGGTATAGTGCTGGTTCAGAGCTGGTTCTGGGCTGGTTCTGGTCTGGTGCTTAAATGAGTTCTATGTTAGTTATCTTAGCACCAGTTTGGTTTTCCACTGAACAAGGGCCAAAGTAGACCCTATGTTCTATACATCTCCATCGCCATGGCAACACATTTTAAAGTGGTCAGTTATGCTGCGTTCATGTGGATGTCGGGAACTCGGAACATCTGAGTTAGAATGTGGCTGTTCCGACTTCAGTGCATTCATGATTCATCTCAATTATGTTTTTTTTTAGTTAGTGTAGTTTTGGCTCAATAATAAATATTTTAGCTTAAATTAAAGACAATAAACTTAAACAAACTTGTTGGTTAAATTTAACATGATGATGCTAAAGGTTAATGATGCTAATGATGCTAATGACGTCAACAGAGGTTTCTCGGGAAGCTTCGTCTTGCCTTTGTTTCCGACTTGTTATTTTCCGACTTGTGCCAGCGTTAAACTCGGAAAAATGTTTTCCTGAGTTCCCGACATCCACATGAACAGAACAAGAGCTGTAGAAAAGCAGTTATGACAACTCCATTGACAACAATGGGCCAGACTCAATAGTTCCAGAAGTAGCCGCTCAAAGTACATGCGCAATTCAAATGCATTGAGAATCATGCTAAGGTGAAACTATTTTGAAGCTGCATCAATAAATTTGATCAGACTGTTGCCTGAATGTATTTTCATAAATTTCTAACAAAAATAATTACACACATAAGGAAAAACAAACAAACAAACAAAAATAAAAGGACCACTTTTAGTCCAGCTCATTGTATTGAATGTATCCAAAACTATACAGTAGGTTCAATTTGTGTATTCTCTACACCAGGGGTGTCCAAACTATGGCCCGGGGGCCAAATGCGGCCCGCAGAGCAATTTTTTGTGGCCCTCAGGCTTACCTCTCAATTGGCTCAATGGTCTTTTTACTGCATTTGACTCTACATAATCCAAGTCCACTTTTGTGTGTGGTGATTGTTGTAATATAGAGGAAGTGAATAAACCTGAACCTGAACATAAGTGTCAGAAAACAGATCCAACTTTTGGTGAAGCTAAAATCGGTCACCTCAGCAAGTGGCCCTTCTCGGTATAAATTTCTGACATGTAGCCCTCAATGAAAAAAGTTTGGACACCCCTGCTCTACACTATCAACAGTAAAAACATTATAAAAATGTGACTTAACCATTGTAAATAAACTAAACACAGATCATTATATAAATAGGCTATACATTTTTTAGAGTTTCTAGTTGTTGTTCTTTCTGGCATGTTTTTTAAATTCATTTTTAATATTTCATTTCTGAGAATTGACTTTATCTCATTTAAGTTCATTTGGTAAATGTGTAATGAGTTTTGAGCAGTATTGTGTTAGTGGTGACATTTTTATTAGTTACTAGGTCCATTTCTCCCCTATATCTATCCAACCACACACAACATCTGCAGATGTTAAAATGTATAGAGCTATAGAATGTTGGGGTGTCACCTGCGACCCAAGGTTAACCTGGAAAAAGAGTGGTAAACAAAACTCTGAATCAGTCAAAATACTGTAGACCAAAGTGGTCTGAGGCAGGTTTTATTCCTCTCACGGTTTGCATAGGCCTGGCTCTGTCTCTATGCGCATTTGTGCCTGTCAAATGCATGTTCACCGTGAGAGCTTAAGTGCATAGTGTGTCTTTGGTAACCCCTAATTTACACTGACTCCGTCGCATCTCCATCATATTTTTTTAATTTACACATGTTGCGTCTCCAGAACCATTGAGTTTTGACTAAACACCAAACTGATCGTCTGATCAGCTGTAGCCTCTCTCTGTCCTCTCTATCGGCGTGAGAAGCACTCTAAACTCTGTCCCTCGAGCATGACTTGGAGCGACTCAGAGCAGTGTGTGTGTGGGGCAGGCACACACTGACAGTCACCCGGCTGCATTTCCTGTTTCCCCTTTAAGGCGATGTGAGTTTCCCGAGAGCCGTTAAAAGAGAAACAGTAGTAGAATCTCAAAGGCTTGAGGCAATCGTAATGTTTTTTACCTGGACAATCATCTTGTGTTTTAATCTGCTTGCTATTTCTGTTCAAATTCATTCATGCCTCTGGCTCATCTGTCAGTTAAAGACTCCTTGTGGCTGTTTACCACAGAGACACAGACATGCAGCAGACCTGATGGAGCTGGTGTAAATTGACACACTGACTTTCATGGAGTTCTATTTTTGTGGACGTGACGGAGAGTCTGGAGGGGTTAACCGCACACTTCCAGGACATGATGTGAAAAATAAAATAAAATAAAATAATGTTTTCAAAGCAACTTTAATACCCCAACTGCCAAGCTATCGTCACTGTTGCTTCACAGGACGATCTACAATGCACTCCCTAATAATTTTACCTTGTGGTGATTAGAACAGAAATCAGAGAGGGCAAAGAAGGGTTCACTGGAGCTCTCTAATTGGACGATCCACTTTCACGCATTCACAGCAATAACTAGAATTTTCTTCATTTCATCCATACCCTTAAAACACTTGTGTGCTGCTCAAAAATATTCAAATCCAGCCACTCCAATGTCCGCACTGTGGCTGTATAAACATGTGTCTTAGCTCATATTCTGCTCATAATGAGGTGGAGACAGATTGAAGGAATGGTTGGCCTAGACACAACTGTAATGAACATAAATACTTAACCAGGAGTGAAAGAAACACTGAGCATGCTGGTAAAATAGCAGTCAGGTAAAATAAAAATGTTCAATGTAGTCTTTGTCAACATTTGGAAACATTGCAGTGGCATGGTGGTTAGCACAGTTGCCTCACAGCAAGTGGGTTCAATTTCTAGACCGGGCAGTCGGGGTCCTTCTGTGTGGAGACTGCATGTTCTCCCCGTGTCTGTGTAGGTTTCCTCCACTACCACTAAAAACATTTACAAATAGGTTCCCTTTTGGGGCCAGGACTCCCCTGAAAAAGAGATTCTGAATCTCAGTGGGACTTTTCTGGTTAAATAAAGGTCAAATACAAAAAATAAAATATATGTGTTAAAACTGGGGGCTCATGCTGGGTGTAGCTCAGTAGGTAGAGCAGCAGTGGCTCAGTGGTAGCAGTTATCCTAAAACTGGAGGGTTGGCGTTTTGAATTCCACTCCAGTTGTTGGTCAAGACACTTAACCAACGTTGCATGTGTGACTGGTGTTATTATTATTATTATTATTATTATTATTATTATTTTATATTATTATTATTATTATCATCAAAATACACAGTCATAAATGTATATCTTACAAACAAATCTGAAAAGTAGTCAAATAACTCAAAAATCAAACAAGAATCCATCGCACATCATCATTCATATTCAGTTGTTAATTTTGAGCACTTCTATTTAGTTTGATCATTAGTACACTCATAGGGACCAATCAGAGAGGACAAAGCCTGCTGCTGTACAAGTATTGTACCAGCAGAGGGCAGCAGTGCTTTTTCTCATAATGGTCCACATTGGCTGCTGAAATTGTATTTTGAGAAAGTGCACGTAAACCACTGTAGTGAACTAGTTTGGTATCCCATCATAACAACTCGTTCTCATGGGGACATGAAGAAATAGTTTATTATATGTTACAATATGAGAATGTGGCAAAGATGATGGTCAAATGGTCATAGAAACAAATGTTGTTACGGTTGTTTTATAAAAGCTCTATTGTATAGTTTGCATTCACTGCTGGGGTGGAGCTTTGCCCTTACAAAACCAAAACAGATCAGCAGTAAAATAATAATAATAGAAATGGACAACATTACATCTCTGTGTAAGCAGCATGTGGTGGACACACACCATCCTCTGTGTTTTGAGTTTGTTCTTCTGTTCTTCTCCCAGGACACAGGTGAGAGTTACATCTTTAATCACAACTGAGGTCAGACCTTCACTTTACCATGTCCATTCCACAATGAATAGATTACTATCCTTTTGTGACCATCAAACATCACTTACATCATTGCAAATGTAATTCTATTTACTAAAACTAGGCCTGTGCTAGGTGTAAGGTGTTTCATGTTTGAGCCTAATCGGGCAAAGTATGTGCAAGTTAGAGGCTGTCAAATATACCTGACCTCCCATATTCAATTCAAAATGGCCGACTTCCTGTTTGTTGTAGGGTGGGGTCATTTTGATATTTTATGTTGGGTACACTGTGGAGAATCACTGTACCAGGTTAAATTGCTCTCTGCCAAAGTAAGTGTGTCCAGGGTCCCATAGGGGTCATAAACATGGGGGCACTATAGAGGCATTCTTTATTTGACCTCTCTAATGTGCCTATGTACATTAAGTATACAATTGCCCGGATCACTGTGCCAAAATTCATGAGATTTCGTTTATGTTCAGCAGGATTATTGGCTCATTAAAAGTGCATCAAAATATTTTGAGTTATTGTGTTCACAGTTTTGGCCCGTAATTAATTAATTTTCGTAATTAATATTCATTAAAGAAGTACCTGTGTACAAATGTTGTTGATCCGGCAAATCGTTTTTGAGTTATCGCGTTCACAGCTTGGATCTGCGGACACGGAGTGACGTGATTCCATAATATCGTCTTTTCGCCGATATAAGTGTTTTTTTTTATAAAAATGCATGTCAGTCAGTAATGTATTTTAAAACAAGCCATGCTAATGAAAGCATCACAAAAGAATTTCAAATGCATGCATATACAGTAGGCTTATTTCTGCCCTGCGCAAATTTGTATTTTGTTTTAACTTTGAGGGACAGGGGGTCCTGAGGCTTTCTTCACATTCATTTGGGGGTCCCAATCGAAAAAGTTTGACAACCCCTGCCTTATACCATGCATTCATAATCTTGAGAAATACACAATTTGGTCAGCAGAGTACAGTTGAGACGGTACCATTGGTAAAAATTCCCCTTATGTTTAAGACCTGATTGTGAAAAACTTATAAATGATATTCAGCAATAATAAATAACCCTAGTATACAAACTGATTCAACTGCATATGAAAAATCACTCATTGTTGGTGTAAAGTTGTGCCATATCAGTTCAAAGTGTGTCAACTTTATTCAGACAAACCTCCTGGAGCCATGTTTCATTCCTTGTGGAAGTGACAACAGGAAGTCGTGGTTGTTTTGGAGGAGTCAAAGCATGGGGCTAGCATGGGTTTCAGCTTTGCGGTAAACTGCCACCTATGCACTTTTATGCATGTTTATACCAATGCTCAGTGGCACATTTGTGCAGGTTCATGCGGATGGAAACTTATCTGAAAACAATCATGTGTGTACGACATTATTTTTGAAAACGATGTGGGGGGGGTATTGTTTTGTTTTTTTATAAATACCCTATGCTCGTGTGTACATGGCCTCAGTCTGCCATATAGACACACAGTGAGGAATAATAACATTAACGATACAACTTCAGCCGTATCAAACTTTAATAAGCATGTATTTATTATGCCAATATATTGTATTAAACTGTTAAACCAATATATTCTTTGTATTCCACTCTGCTAAGGTGAAGTATTAACATTACAAAATTTAAATCAACCTCCACTGGACTTAATTTGAGTTGAGAGCTAACGTTTCATTATCACTATCAGAGCCTGGTTGAAAACATATGAGAAGTTACAACGCTCAGCCATTTACATGTCATGTTTAGCCAGTCACATGGATCATACGTGGAAGGGTCTATACCAGGTGCCCAAAGTTGGCCCGTCAAGCCCTTTGATTTGACCCGTGAGGACATCCCAGAATTTATGGCTATTAAGCCCAATAATTAATGCCAATGAATGTATAGATTTTCTGTTCGGCTCAGATTAAATGATCAGATTTGATTGGATTGGTCAAATATGAAAAATATTAACTTGATAAGGGTCAAAAACAACTTTATTCAGTTTTCATTATATTTAGACAACAATCTTAGTCAACATGAATGGGAATGTTGACTGTTATATTAAAATATTTTGAAGGGAGGACCCCCAGAACCCCAGAATTTTTTGCTTCTATACCATATTTTGAGAGACTTTGTTGTGCATACATGAGACCACCAGAGGGCAGCAGTGCTCTTTGCAATAGATAGGCCTCCTTTGCGTGACCAAGCTGATCTTTTTTACGTGATAGGCTACATTATGGACATTTATAATACAATTAAATATACAGATTGTGTATGAATATAAGAATATGACTAAATGAATTATTGATTTTACAGTTGTAAGACGATTCATACATTTGAAAGTTGTCCTTTTAGACTATGGTTTAATTATCTCAGTTGATAATAGCCTATAGTAGGAGTGGGCGATATTGTGATAAAAATGGAATTGTGATATGAAGTTATGAGAATCTGTGAAGATGGTTGAATCGTGATGCAGTGCATTAATTTATGTTCTGCTCTTTTTACTGTAACAATGCCTTTTTCTGAAGACACTGATAGCAGTAGTTTTCTGTATAAGATAAAAAAATACAAACTCAATCATCATGATCAAATCAAAATCGTGAGCTTAATAACATCATGTTTTGAGATTTATGACTAGTACATTTTTCTGCAAAAGCAATTCAATTATTCCAATAAAATTTTTTGAAAATCTTTGACTTCTTATTTAGTGTCATATTCCAGGAGGGCGGGCCTATCAGAAAGGCCTAGATGCCTAAGATGTGAGAGGGTAATGGTGCAGCCAATCATATTGAGCGAAATAAATTTAGAACGAATGATTGGCTGAAGCAGAGGAACACGTGACTGATGACATCAACCAACCACCTTCTGTCCTTTCCCCACGTGCTTTGGAGCTCATTAATATTCATGAGGAGGGCCGCTGAGAGTCTTCAAAAATGTACCAATAAACCAGCATAGATATTACTTTATTGTCAGTTTTTAGACAAAATACCCATTGCACGTCCAGATTTTAATTGAATCAACATGTAAACAAAATATTTTAATCTTTGGCATTTTCAATAGATAGGAAAATATTCATAAACATATTTTAACTGGCTTCTATGGTTGCCTGGTTTTATCTAGCTCCTTTATATTAGATAACAGTGCAACAGTGCTTTTATCACATTCACAAATTCTGACAATATTCTCAAAACCTATGCTACATTCCAAGAATTTCAGTGCACACATGTAACAAAAAGGTATTCTTCAAAATGTTAAATCCCTTGCTGTCTGAATAAATAGATTAACATTGGCTCACGCCCAAATAAAAAATATTAGCATTTAAGGCAAGACACTACAGGTTCTTTTTTTTCTTCACTTTTCGGAATTTTGTGCCAGTTTGGTCGCTTAACTTTCAACTGGAGACAATGAACATGTTCAATCTCCTCCTTAAAGTGTTTATATCATAACATGTATTTAACCTGCATCATAGACCTTTATGACTTCAAAGGCCATTTTCTGAAAATGTGTTTTCTCACACTCTGACAAGGTCTAAACCAGGACTAAACAAGGTTTGAACCAGGTCTAAATAAGGTCTAAAACCAGGTCTAAATAAGGTCTTACCAAGGACTAAAATATTACTAAAATAGGTTTCAAGCGCGACTAAACCAGGATTAAAAACAGATCAATTTGGCATCCAATATGTCTACAAAATAAACCAATAATTTTAAATGTGGCTCTATTTATCATTGTTACTTTTTCCTGGAAAAGTATGCAATTTTGGTCATTTTTTCACATGCACAAAATGCATCATTTTCATATGAAAACATGAAATGACAGAAAACTTACAATGCATGTCAGTAATCAGTAACAGGAAACATTTCAAATTCTTGAAAATATATACATATACATTTTTTTGCCCTATTCACCTGTGGTGTCTCGCCTTAATGAATTATGTAACAATCTCCCTTCGACCTGTTGGCTTTCACTATACAAAAACACAGACATATAAAAACATCTATATTAATATGGTCATTTCAATATGGACCATTTGATCTGCTCCTTGGCTGACTGCAGAACCTAGGGGAAAAGACAAAATAATATTAATAATTTAGCTTAAACTTTTGAGAACATGACTCAGAACATAAGGCCTACATACAGTGCAAGAAAGATGTTTGAATATTTTTGACACTAATTCAATTCAAGTTAGCTCAATTATGGAAGAAACAATAATGACTTCATTATTTTTGGCTATATATTGAAATCACAATTGTGAATGATGTTTGTTCTTTACTGAACTCAAGCCAATAACTGTATTCAAAATGAAATATTTGATTTTACACAATTCAAAAGGATCAGACCAAATTAAATTGCAATTAATTCATTTATATTTAAACTAGGCCTGTGCTGTCGTCCCCGACAGCAAGGTGTATATCGGCGAAAACGACCCCATACGTCTGCCCCGTACGTCGCCCCATATGTCTGCCCCCGTACGTCTGCTACGTACGT
>JAVQKC010203250.1:0-11183 GCA_036025475.1 Philypnodon macrostomus | reverse complement strand
TTTGTAAGATAAACACAATTACAGGATATTGTAAATTTAAAATATTTATTTACCTCAACAAAACCAGCAGAAAACATTCATTTTAAATCTGAAAAGTACATATAATTATACAGGGAAATTGATAAGCCTTTTTATATATAATTGCTATAAAATTGTTGAAATTAAACAAAAAAGAATGTGTGATTAAATAATTATTCCAAACAATGATAGTTAAAAGTACATTTTTAAATACTGCTCCTAATGCATCTTAAATGAGATCGAACCTAATTTCATACAAGAATACCACTGTTGCAACTTGTCTTGTTTAGAAGTACCTCAGATCAGGCTAATGTTACTCATCACCAACACTAAAATATTTCCCATATCAAATAAAAAGACTGACCAGGTCTAGAAACAATAGTTCCTCTATCCGACAATGTAATGAAAGGACAATTTCTTTAAATAAAGACATAATGGTTTAAAAACCTAATTATTAAACAGATTTTATAGAAACATCCGGTCTTTGCTGTGGGAGAATCGTGTGTTCAGTTCTTGAGATTTCTTCAACAATCTTTGCTTCTGAGCTTCATCAAAACGATTGACTTGAAGATCTTCATCTCGGTCGAATGGCCTCCTCTCCACCGGTTCGTCAGCCTTTTCTTTAGCCTTTTCCTTCATCTTCTTTGTGTGTAAATTCATAAGGGACTCGGCACGTTTAGATTCCTGTAGAGTTTGTGAAAACAGTTCATGTTTACAATTGTATTTTGTATCAAATAGAACATGCGAGAAATATCACTCACGTTATATTTTGACACTTTCTCTGCCATAGCAATGTCCTTTCCGGAGAGTTGAGGAGTATCATCTTTTTCTTTATCACCCTTCTTTTTTCCTTCAAGGCGCTCCTGTTCATAAATACAACAGTAAATAAGGACATAACGAATGCACATAATCAGGGCTGAACATTAGCAACAGTCAAATAGCCAAAATAACTGCAGGTAGATATTCATGTTGGATTTTACTGCTTAAGTACTTTACATTTAACTATTTTAGGCCTGCCTTTATTACCCCCTAGTAATAATGCATCATGAACAGTCAATAAAACAGAAAAACACATTGGCATGATAAAATATACAACTGTTCAGTTTAGTAATTTTAGAACATCTTTTTCAGCTAATCAAACCCTACACATGAATAAACACTTAAGCTGTGGCCAGTAAAAATCTTACGTGCACCAGTGAGCATTTATGTCAAGCCCTGCACATAATACAGTATGCCTAATTTGTCAAAAACAGTATTGATTATCGTACCCTAGCTTTACGCTCTCTGTCTGCCGGTGTATCAGTCCAAATCGAGCGGTCTTTGTTTTCTGGCCCGGACCTCTTTTTGAATGTCCGAGCACCAAGACCAATGTGTTGTAGTTCAGGAGGGAGCTCTGTCATCCACTCTTCCCTTGTTGGCAGAGCAGGAGTGTCCTGAAAACACATGAAATAAAAGGCAAGAAAGTAAATTAACGTTGAAGTATTTTCATCATCTTAGAACTGTCAAAATAGTTCCCTCATATTGACTTCTGTCTTGAGATAGATACTGTAAGACAAACCAATTTTGCCAAAAGCTATTGAAATAGTAAATTACTTACATTTCCAGTTAGTTTTTCTTTCATTTGTCGTGCCCTGCGTTCAAAGTCCATGGCCACAGAGTCATGAATAGGCCCCTTGGATGGCATGGGTCCAATTACATCCTCATCATCACTGCTGGATGACTGAGGACAGTAGCCAGGTGGTAGCGCAGGTCCTGAGAAACCCTCTTCATCGGCATCACCACTACCCTCTTCGTCGTCATCATCATTGTTGGCAGCTCTGTGAAATCCTGGTGGCAAGGCTGGTCCTATAATAGGGGTCCTAATGGGAGACTTATGAAGTTACAGCTTCCACTAATAACCAAGCTTTATAAATAACATTATCCAAGGCGGTGAGCACTGAAGATAAAAGATCATATTGTGATATGAAATCTAATCTGGGAAGATCGTTGAATCGTCCTACAGCACATTCATTTATTCACCATCATTTTTACTGTAACAATACCAGAGTTTATATGAAAAGGAAAATCAATAGTATTACGTATAATAACGAACATTGGACTGGATGTACATTGAATTATCAAGACAGTGATATAGTCCTTTGTGTAAGAGAAAAACTATATTAGCTAAAATTGTGATAAAATTTCAATTGTGATCTTGCTGTGGGTAATATTGTCATAAAATATTTTTTGCCATATCACCCTCCCCTAATTTTACGGTATATTTGCAGTATAATGTATGTATGTGCTAGGCTTACCTATCAGGAGAGCTCTGTTGTTTCTTAAATCCTGGTGGAAGAGCTGGTCCAAAGAAACCCTCCTCCTCTTCTGACCTTTGTTAAAAAGATGTTTATTACGTTATGCAAGTAGTAGCACCGATGAACAAAAGGCAGATCATTAACAGAGCCCTATAGTTAGAAGAAGCAGCCAGAGTTTATTCTTTTGTGCAAAAATGACTGCCTGTTTCTCATTTTGGCAATTACTGACAAATATTTGCTGCTATTCACAACTCATTCCCAATTACAAGCAACAGATAAAATACACACTGATCGCTTTGGTCTTCATCAGAGTGTGTTGTTTTGGCTCTTTTTACCGACGTCTCATTTTCACTTTCGTCGGAGGAACTCGGTCCACCCCGTTTGTATCCAGGAGGCAACGCGGGACCAGCGACTACATGAAAGAAAAAGTATTAAGCACTATCAAAGCACAAGAACATCCTTCAAATATAAGCCAAACAATCACAAGTCAGTCGTACATGCAGTTTCATCATCAGAGTCATCCTCGTCTTTTTCGTTTCTTAGCTGTGGTGGCAATGCTGGCCCGATAAGATTATCGGACGACATACTTGCAACAAATGAGCTATTTCTTAAAACAATGGTAAAAACAAAAGAAATGTCCTGTGCATAAATAAAATTCGTGAAAGCCAAACGTAACCTTTCACCCAGGATGTAAATAGCGTCGCTTAACGCTATTTTCTCTTTTTTTTGTCAAGTTATAAAATGTTAGCTATAAATGTACCTTACGTACTGTAGTTGAACAAAATAAATTGAGCAACAGTATTAAAAATTAAATTTTAAATAATCTGTTCAAAATACAGCTTTTTGATTAATAGAAATTATGTCGTCGTTCATAGAAAAATACCATTTACTTTTATTTTGACGGTTGCGACCGGAAGAGCTTGTGTTGAGTCAGAAGCTGCAGGTCCTAACGTTTGCTAAACACGTTACAAACGTCACTTCAGCACTGTTGTTCTAGCTTGAATAGAATATATAGTCAAATATAGAGGCTCTTTTTAACATGCTTTTGATTACAGTAGCTTTATAAACACACATAAAATGGGGAAAAGGGACAAAGGAGACCGAGGTAAGTTGGTATGGTCTATAATGTTGGTTTAGCTATTAGCTGTTTTAGTCTGCGGAGCCAATTCCTGTTAATTCATAGTACCTCTACCAAAATATTACACACGTCATGTTTATGCACATGTAATAATTACTAATCATTTTTCCAACAATAGAAGAGACTTTGGACGTCCCTCATAGTCTAAAAAGCAGCTGGAAAGTAGTGTCAGAGATTATATTTGTAGCTTGTTATACTATCATAGACATTAAAAAGTAACTATACTGTGATTTTAAAAAAAATTGAATGAGATTTTTAATTAAAATGAATAGCCAGTGCCACCATAGTCTCAAAAGAAATCTATGGGAAAACACTGGAGGTATATTGTCTTTCTTTCAACAGTTATCTCACTTAAATGTTGAACTGTTTCATTTATATTTTTGACATTTTGATTTACAAAGCAAATGTGTTATGTAATATCAACATTACGATTGTTATTACTGTTGTTAACCCTTGGACATTTTAAAATCAATCGCAGAGAAGAAATCCAAAAAGCATGTTTATGAAGAAGAAGATGATGAAGAGGATTTGGGGGTCAATGAATCCCAAGAGGCTGTACCTGCCGCTGCTGGAAAACAAGTCGATGAATCTGGCACAAAGCTGGATGAGTATGGCGCCAAAGACTACCGCCTTCAGATGCTATTGAAGAATGACCATTCATCACGACCGCTCTGGGTGGTAAGACTAGAGCCATTTCAATCAAATCTTTTAATTGGTGCACTGCACTACTTGATTTTGTGATACTGTGTTACTGTGCACCCCCCTGCCATTGAGGTTTTCCCCAAACCCTTGCCACTGTCTCACTCATAAAGCACACACCGCCTTGTACACATTGATTCCCAAACCTGGAAGTATGAGAATAACAAGCAGCGGCCTGGAGATGGGTTTTAACACGTTATAGTTTGAAATAAAACATCAGTCCTTTCACATTATTTCAGATAGATTCATAGATTGATAGATTCTGGATAGATAATGGGTGTATTGACCAATCAGCTCCTGGACCTGTGGCAGCGTGTAATTGGGTAAACAGTTGTGTCTTTGCTTTAAAACTAAATCCTTATAATACAGTCCCCAGAGAGTCTCAGATGACTTATTTTATGCTGTACTATTGACTGTAGTTATTAATGACTGTAATGACCGTAATTATTTTTGCTGAATTACAAGGAAGGATAATCAGATAGCACAGCTAAATACTTTTGAACCCACACATCTGTAATTCTTTTGTTGGCCACAAGATGGGGTTTGTGCACTGTATTGTTGTTGTGTTGTTATGATGGGTTATATGTACTATAAAGTAGCAGGTAAATAGCAATGTGCATTTCTATATTTCTCACAAGGCTCCAGACGGACACATTTTCCTAGAGGCTTTTTCACCAGTTTATAAGTATGCCCAGGACTTCTTGGTGGCCATTGCAGAGCCAGTGTGCCGACCGAATCACATCCATGAATACAAGCTGACAGCCTACTCCCTGTACGCCGCTGTCAGTGTGGGCCTGCAGACCTCAGACATTGTGGAGTACCTACAAAAACTCAGCAAGACGTCTGTTCCTGATGGAATTGTGCAGTTTATAAAAGTAAGTGTGACATTAAAAACTGTATATCCTTATGTTTTGGTGCGGTTAAGATCAGTTTGAATTTTGTTTTAGTCTGGAAGTATATATTTTTCTTTTGCACTGTAAAGGGGTGACTCAATCATACTTTGCCCCTCTTGCCTCTTTTGTGCAAATACTGGCAAATATTTGTGATTTTTCACTGCAGTACTCATGGCCCTGAATGAGGATAAGAGGCCAACTAATTCAATATTTACTTTATATTAAAAGTAAATTATATATTTTTTTGTTAACAGCTCTGCACTGTGAGTTATGGTAAAGTGAAGCTAGTTCTCAAACACAATAGGTAAGACAGCATTTTGACCATTCACAGAGAGTTTCCAGTAGTTATTGGGCTTATTTTTTATAAAATGTTTATTATCCCTTCTAGGTATTTTGTTGAAAGTGCCTTCCCTGATGTGATCCAGCGTTTGCTTCAAGATAATGTGATTAGAGAATGTCGTCTTCGTAATGCAGAGGGAGGGGACACAGAGCTCATCACTGAAGTCATCCACAGCAAATCAGCGGTAAACCATTGTCCTTGTTGTGTTTTAGGGTTTCATCATACACATACAGTACAAGATATTATGTTGCTGCCATTGATGAAAGAAACAAATATATGCTTAAGTTAAAATTATATTTTGTGCCCTGTCAGATATCTAAATCTATTCAGGATAAAGGAGGCGCTTCTACATCACAGGGTGTAACTCAGCAAGTTCCAGAGGACATTTTTAGCTACTATGAGCAGATGGACAAGGATGAAGAGGAGGAAGAGGAGACTCAAACTGTGTCATTTGAGATTCGGCAAGTATGTGTGTATTTTTATTTTTTTTATATACATTTATATACTGTGTGTGCGCGTGCATGTGTGTGTGTGGGCGTGTGTGTTTGTATATACGGTAGGGATGTCAAATGTCAAATGTGTTGTAAATAGTATTAGTTTTGAGATTCTAAAACACACGGGCATATTATAGGTGAGCAGTGCAAAACAATTGAAAATACCAAAACTTACAGTGATTTTCTTTTGACAATATGGTGTATATACTGTATTTTGCCTCATGTAGGAAATGATTGAGGAGCTGCAGAAGCGCTGCATTCATTTGGAGTACCCCTTGCTAGCGGAGTATGACTTTCGCAATGATTCGGTAAACCCAGACATCAATATAGACTTGAAGCCCACTGCTGTCTTAAGGCCTTATCAAGAAAAGAGCCTGCGCAAGATGTTTGGCAATGGCCGTGCACGTTCAGGAGTCATTGTGCTGCCTTGTGGTGAGTCATGACTAGTAGTGAAAAAAACCCTAGTTTGATTCATTTTTTATTAGATTTCAAAAGTTTGTCCTCCACCCTGAATCACTTCTGTAATATGCTTGTAGGTGCTGGAAAATCTTTGGTGGGTGTAACGGCTGCATGCACTGTCCGGAAACGCTGTCTAGTTTTGGGTAATTCTTCAGTGTCAGTCGAGCAGTGGAAAGCCCAGTTCAAAATGTGGTCTACAATTGATGACTCTCAAATCTGCCGCTTCACATCTGATGCTAAAGACAAGCCTATTGGTTGCTCAATAGCTATTAGCACTTACTCTATGCTAGGTCACACAACAAAGCGCTCGTGGGAGGCAGAGAGGGTTATGGAGTGGATGCGCAGCCAGGAGTGGGGCCTTATGATTCTGGATGAAGTGCACACTATCCCTGGTATGCTTCTGAGAAGAAAAAATATTAAAACTTGAGTTATTATCTTAAGTAAAAGCTAATAAATCATTTGTTTTCCAGCCAAGATGTTCCGCCGTGTCTTGACTATTGTTCAGGCCCATTGCAAACTGGGGCTCACTGCCACCTTAGTTAGAGAAGATGACAAGATTGTAGACCTCAATTTTCTTATCGGACCTAAACTCTATGAAGCCAACTGGATGGAGTTACAGAATAATGGTTATATTGCCAAAGTCCAGTGTGCAGAGGTGAGTTATGCAATTGTATGGCTAAGAACAAAATAAAACAAAATCATTTAATAGGTGGACAAATGTCTCTGGACAGACTATTGTCACTTATGAACTTCTGAAGTATGTTTTAATAAAATTATATTATATAGTACTTCGTTGGCACATTTAAAATTTTTTGTGTGTGTCAGGTGTGGTGCCCAATGTCTCCAGAGTTTTACCGAGAGTATGTGGCCATCAAGACCAAGAAGCGCATCCTTCTGTATACAATGAATCCCAACAAGTTCCGTGCTTGTCAGTTTCTTATTCGTTTCCACGAACGACGCAATGACAAGATTATTGTCTTTGCTGACAATGTGTTTGCCTTAAAGGAATATGCAATCCGCCTCAACAAGTAGGTTAACATGTTTAACAGATTACAGATTTCTTTTATAATTAATGTGTTTTCATTTCTCAAAAAGGCCTTTTATCTATGGCCCAACATCTCAAGGGGAACGTATGCAGATTTTACAAAACTTCAAACACAATCCCAAGATCAACACAATTTTGATCTCAAAGGTAATTGTATTATTTAGTTTTAATTAGCTCTTGTGCAAAGTAAATTTGAATGCACTAACTTGCCTACTGCTTAATCTGTGGGATGTATCATTCCCATCACTAGTCACTCGACAACTATCAAAGATATAGTGTCAAATGTATGCCTAATTAAGTCCAATGAAACCACTAAAGCTGATTACATGATTGCCTCAAACAGGTTGGAGACACCTCATTTGACCTGCCAGAGGCTAATGTTCTTATTCAGATCTCATCTCATGGTGGATCACGCAGACAGGAAGCACAGAGACTTGGCAGAGTCCTGCGAGCCAAAAAAGGTTAGTTTTTCTAAACAGCTTTTTATTTTTTAACATGAGGGATTAAATTGTAACTGTACAATTGTATTATGTGTGCCCTGTTTAGGAATGGTGGCAGAGGAGTACAATGCATACTTTTATTCACTGGTATCGCAGGACACACAGGAAATGGCTTATTCAACAAAAAGACAGAGGTTCCTGGTGGACCAGGGCTACAGTTTTAAAGTGAGTTATTTTAGTATTAAAATAAGTCACTAAAAAAGTATATTTTTTACTTGCGTTAGTTTCTTGAGTCAATATAATTGTAGGACCAACTGAAGATTACTTTGTTGCTAAATAAACCTTTATTGGTGTCTTAGGTGATCACAAAGATGGCAGGTATGGATGAAGAAGACTTGATGTTTTCTACTCGAGAAGAACAGCACCAGCTTCTTCAGAAGGTCTTGGCTGCATCAGACCTAGATGCAGAGGAGGAAGTAGTGGCAGGAGAGCTGGGCGCACGGCCACAGGTATGGAAACCAGATACTGATAAATACAGTTTGGTGTTGTATGCCCTTTTTCTCATAGGTTTTCTTTTATTATTTGCCAGATCTCAAGGCGAACAGGAACTATGAGCTCTATGTCAGGTGCAGACGACACGGTTTACATGGAGTATCAAAGTCGGGGCAACAAATCGGTTCTAGCTGGCAAGAATGTTCATCCACTCTTCAAGCGCTTCAGAAAGCAATGACTCAGAAGTCTGTGATACACAAGCACAGGAGCGTATAGCCACATAATAGTGTCAGGTTTGTTTCCAGTCACTACTGTATAAACACCTGGGAGACCTGGGTTGAGAGGTGATTAGTATCCGTTTACATGATCACTCACATTCATAGTGCTTTCAGACAGCATATGCACAAATCAATCCTTTGTCACACTTTGGTCTATTTGTTTGTTTTCATTACAGCTATATGTCAGCTTTTTGTAAAACATGACAAAACAAATAAATAAATATTTTTTTCAGTAGCAACATATTTGTGACTATTTAAATTAGTCTTAATTTAGTTTTTCTTACTATGCAAACTCCAAACTCAGATGAATGTTATTAACAGACAATGATAGACAGATGAAAGTTGTGTCAGACTTGCATGCATTCAAACCACTGTATTGTACTATAGCAGTGGGGGGGCAGTGACTATTCTAAAAGTAAAGTGAAAACACTGATTAACTGAGAAATGTGGATTATGGAATTTTATTGTCCCTGTAGGACGAGTTCTGTTTCTCCTTACCTCTAAAAGTCTACCGGTGCTCCATTGCTTTTTGTGCTGTTTTTATAGCCTTTTGTCTGTGGCTATGAGACGTCTCTAGCTGAAGATCCCCTGCAGAGGGTGGACCTACCAGCGGTGCTCTGGACAGGGCATCAGCTGAGAAATCTCCGGATCTTTGGAGGAAGATCGTCCAAGCTTCTTGTGCTGAGTAGTGGAGCCAGGGGTTTGTGGTCTGTCATAAAAGTGAACTGTAGTCCCATTATCTGGCATGATGAGAGGCAGAGTGAGTCCTTCTTTATGAAACTTTTAGAGCACTCGGTGCAGTCTTGGTAATGCTCCTGTCCATCTCTGTCTTACACCAGAACATCATCAGCATGGCAAATTACTTCCTCAAAGCTCTCTAACATCTGAGACATCTTCCTCTGAAAACGCTCTGGAGCCCTTCCAAAGGGGAGATGGTTGAAATGATATGTTCTAAAAGGAGTGATAAAGGTTGTGAGGGGCCTTTGAGCTGGTGTGAGAGGGATTTGCCAAAATCCAGATCGAGCATCCAGTTTTGTGAACACTTGAGCGTTCATCATTGCTAGTGTTTGATCAACTGCTGGGAGGATTTGGCGTTCCCTTTTCACTACTGAATTTAGGGGTGTGAGATTTACACATATCCTAGGTGGCTTTTTAGCTGGTTTGGGGATAACTACCATGCCTGAACACCGTACTGTTGGCTCATTAACTTTAGAAATATCTCCCATCCCTTCCATTTTGAGTAAAACTGCACATACTATCTCTGAGTCTCTCCCCCTCAGAGAGGGTGAGATGCCTGAAAGCCATCTGGATAAGCTGCTCTGAAATCTGTCTCAGCTCTTATAACTGTGTCAGACCAGCCTCTGTACACTAGCCCTTTGGGGCAGGTAAATTTACCTGGTGTCAGGGTACTATCCCTGACATCAGGTAAATATTTTCTGAGGTACTGTGTCCTCTTGCTACCAATTGTTCTTTAAAGCAGCCCTTCGCATTAAGTGGGTATCTACCTGGCCCTAGCAGTGTCTTTTTGGACTCCTGCAGTGTACCATCTGTACCCTTTTCTACCTTACTTATCAAGTTTTTGTCATTTCTTTGACTGTTGCCATATCGGTGTCTGTTTGGATAAGGTGGTAGTGTCTCCCTCTAGTGTCCCTATCCCACTCTTCCTGCCACTTTCCTATAATGTATTCTTTAATAAGGCTATGACCCTCAAACTCTCCCAGTGCAATCCTGGCCTCAATATTCTGCTGTTTTATAGCCTCTTTAGCCTCTAAATTCTCCACTTCACTGCCCTCCACACCTGCATAATCAGCATTAAAACCTCACTCACTATATCTGGCCTTTAGTGCTCTCTCCACAGATAACCACCCTCGCCTCCCTGCTTGATTCCACCCACTTCAGTGTCCATAGTAAACCCACCAATTCTGCTGTAAAAACAGAAAGACCACCAGGGAGCTTGTGACTGCCTCAACTGCAAATGTGGAATATAAAGACCAGGTCCCACTCTCCTGGTCTCTAAATCTCTTGAACAGTCTGTGTATATTTGATTGAAAATACAAAGCAGTAAAGCCTTAGCTTGAACTACATCCAACAAATGCAACACTGTCTTTAATGCAGAGCCATATGGCATCAGCATAACCGATCTGCTTTGCATCTGCTTGAAAAGGTACATTTCATCCTCTCTTCCAGATTGCTCCATTGTCTGCAAAGAGAGACCTCTCAAAGCCATTTCCAATGCTACCAAAAACATTGTAAACCATTATATTAAAGATAAAAGGACTAATCACACTTTCTTGCGGAGTACCATTATCAACAGGTACAGTGCTAGGGAAGATTCCACCCACTTATGTCTAGATCCTAAAAAGTCCTTAATCCAATTTAGCATTCTTCCACGAATTCCAGCGTCATAAAGCTTTATGACTAAACCTTCCATATGCTGTTTCTATACCAAGAAAAATACCTTCCACTACCTCTTCTCTCACAAACCTTTCTAACCAGAACTGAAGAAGTCTGCTGGACTGGCAGATGAAAGCTTTTCAACAATCAAAACCTTGTCCAGATGCCCTTTTTCAACTTTCAGAATGACCTCTACCTG